>VIAB01000285.1:298241-313417 GCA_009801035.1 Oophaga pumilio | reverse complement strand
GTGATATTTCAGTTTTTCTTTTTTAATAAATTAGCAAAAATGTCAATATTTCTGTTTTTTTTCAGTCAAGATGAGGTTCAGAGTGTACATTAATGAGAAAAAAATGAACTTTTTTGAATTTACCAAATGGCTGCAATGAAACAAAAATTGAAAATTTTAAAGGGATCTGAATACTTCTTGTACCCACTGTACAACAAGTAAGACATTTGCATAGTATTTGGTTTAAAATAAAACTGTATTGTTTACAAACTTTCATCAATCAATAGGCACATATAAGAAACTTTGTAATGCAACTTATTAGAGGAATCGGCTTCCTTGCACACGTGTAAGACAGCTCTTGCACACTCCCCTGCCTCCCAAACTCACCATTCACTCTGATGAAAAAACAGCTCAAATCTAACTTGCTCAGACAAGATTGACTGCAAGGTCACTGTGGTGTCATGGGACATAGTCCATCATACTCTATGAAGAGGGGAAGAGGCAAAAGGCATGAGAAACAAGAAGAGGAAACAGCCAGTGAGAGATGCAGAAAAATCAGATCGTGTTGAGCTTTCTAACAAGTCTTTTACCTCACATCAGCATTTGATACATATCCAGACAGCTCTGGACTACTTGATAATGTTCATGTTGCTGCTGCTTGTCTCTGCGGTAAAAAATGAATGAATAGCCAGAATCACTGTCTGGGTGGTATGCGGTGTGTGGAAGAAATCACAGCAGCTAGTCTCTACCCACCAGCTAAGAGTGGATTGTAAATTAAGAGATAAAAACTGCAAAGGGGAAAACTTGTGAAAATTCTGGATACAAGTAATTCACACACAGGCAGGGGTGTAACTACCGCTGTTGCATCAGTCGCCACTATGACTGGGCCTGCCGATGCCAGCAAATACTTGGATGCACATTCAGCTGAATTGTATTGCGTCTCAGAGTCCCTGCACGGCAATACATGCTGCTGGCCAATCAGAGACCAGCAGCTGATGTAAGCATACACGGGGGTGCATGACAGTGATGTCATGCGCTCCTGTCGCTTGCATGCTGAAGTCAGCTGCCAACTCCAGAAGAGGACACCGTGCGGTGGGAGAGCGGAGAGAAATTGAGTTTTTTTTTTTTTTTAAGTCAGTAAGTACACGTTGGCCATACTACTACATGGATGAGTATAGGCTGTGCATTATACTACATGGATGACTATGGGCTGTGCATTATAATAAATGGATGACTACGGGCTGTGCATTATATTATATAAAGGATATGGGCTGTACATTATACTATATGAAGGATATGGGCTGTGCATTATATTATATGAAGGATATGCGATGTGTATTATACTAATATGGAGGACTATGGGAGGTACATTATATATGGAAGTGCATTATACTATATGGAGGAATATGGGCTGTGCATTTTATCACATGAAGGATATTTGCTGTGCTTTTTACTATATGAAGGATATGGACTGTGTATTACACTAATATGGAGGACTATTGGCTTTGCATGCTAGGAGGGTGCATTATATTATATGGTGGACGATGGGGAGTGCATTATACTTCTGATATGGGGCCCCATGACTTCTATGTATATTCCTGGTGAGTATAATGGTTTATTTTTTTCTATACATTAAAGAACAACGGCAAAGTGGGGGACACATACCAGGATGGGTGATATTTATACCAGGATAGGGCCCAGGATAAGGGACATATAACAGAATGAGGGACATATATACTAGTATGGAGGATGGGGGCACGGTACAAATCTGCATACGGGCCCATCAGACTCTAGTTAAGCTACACAAGACAGCTTAATCTGAAAAGTTACTTTAAAGAAGTTACCCTTTTTAAAAAGGGGTATAATTTTGACCCCCTTTGTTTGCCTGAATGTTTAATTAAAAAAGCACTCCCATCAGAATTTTTATCCCTTTAATATATTGCAATCATCATATTATATGGCACTGTGTACGTACAGTTGTTCACTTTGCCTTTCTACCCAGCTAATTCTTCTGTAGATGATGTAGAAACAGGAGGTCAATTTTCCCTGTATAAGTCACTGCCAAAGTTCCTGGCTCGGAGGAGGAGCGAAGCAGCTGGGTCAGGAGTTGAAGAGGGGAATGATAAATGCAGGGGCAAGAGACTTCCTTTTTCCACATAGAACAGAGAAAAGTTAATTACCTGTGTAGAAAGGCAAAATGAGCAATTGTAAGTACACAATGCCATATACTTACAGTGCCATCATATAGAATATGATGATTGCAATATATTAAGAGGATAAAACTGAGTGGTTCTTTAATTCTGGCATATTTTTATCCAAGTGTGTGCTAGTTGTCTATTCAATTTTTTTTTAGTTCTGTGTCAATTTGCACCATTTACTATTGAAGTAGGACTTTGACCAATACACCTTCTCCAAATACTTGACATGTGTTTTCAATGGGGAGAGAGGAGAAAAACAGTGTCAGACACTTTTGGCAGCTGATCATCTCTCCCATAAACAAAAGGGTTGGGTGTTTGAATTCATATTAGATTTTTGGCTAATCTCATCAATATAATTATGTATATACTAGAGATTTTTCCATATTTTTCAATATTGTGTATAAGGCTTATAAACTCATCAATATATTGAAATTAACATAATTTACCTTTTGTGTCGGCTTTATTTCTCATAGATTTTAAGCTTTCACTCCTCTTGTTTGAATTTTTAATTGCATGATTACTCTGTAATGTCTGTTTCTACAGTATACCATCAAAATATAAAATGATGCTTACTGTATATACATAAGGTTATTTTTATTTTTTATTTATTTACTCACTTATATAAAACCATTAATTTCACAGTGCTTTACATAAATTATTGGCACTGTCCCCATTGCAGCTCACAATTTAGATTTCCTATCGGCATGTTTTTGGAGTGTGTGATGAAACCGGAGAACCCGAAGGAAACCTACGCAAACAAGGTGAGAACATACAGACTCCTTGCAGATGTTGTCCTTGGTGGGATTGTAACACAGGACCCCAGTGCTGCAAGGCTGCAGTACTAACCACTGAGCCACTGTGCTGTTATTGTATTATTAATTACATATCAAATACACAGACCAAATATGTGTATGCTTTTTTTTTACTACTTACCATATTTTTCGGACTATAAGACGCACTTTTTTCCTCCAAAAATGTGGAGGAAAATTGGGGGTGCGTCTTATAGTCCGGATGTACCTGCTCTGGCTGTGGGGGAGTAGCGGGTCACAGGAGGCAGGAACCGGTGGCTGCGGCTAACTCCTTTGCCCCTGCTAAAGAGAAATGGATATTCACTGCATTTCACGCCCATGGGCAAGGAGGGCAGTAAATATTCATTTCTGTTAGCGGACAGGCTGTTAGCTGCAGAAACCGGCTTCCTGCAGCTGTGGGGCGTTCGCGTGTGCCCGATACTTAAGCAATGAAAATTCACTGCTCTCCACTCCCATAGGCGTTGAGTGCAGTGAATATACATTCCCTTTAGTAGTGGGAACACGTGAACGCCCAGCAGCTGCCGGAAGCCAGTGGCTGCGGCTAACACTGTGCCGCCATTAAAGAACAATGAATATTCACTGCTCTCCACGCACATAGACCTGGCATGGAGAGCAGTGAGTATTCTGGCAGCTGTCCTCGGCTGGTAAGCAGCGCATTACGTCCCCGCCATGTGCTGTTTACAAGCATAAATCAGCTGCAGGCATTGGAACAAGACGATACAAGGGAGCGCAGGAAGGTAAGTATAATGGTTTATGGGTTTTTTTTAATGTTTTTCTGATGGGGTCATGTATACCAGGATGGAGATGGGGGCCAATCATACCAGGATAAGGATGGAGCTATACATACCAGAATGGATATGGGGTCCTGCATACGAGGATAGAGATGAGGGGGCTCTGCATATGAGCATAGAGATGAGGGGGCAATGCATACCAGGATAGGGATGAGGGGGACCATGCTTACCATGATAGGGATGAGGGGGCTATGTCTGCCAGGCTAGGGATGAGGGGCCATGCATACCAGGATGGGGATGAGTGGGCCAAGCACACCAGGATGGGGGATGAAGGTACCATGCATACCAGGATGGGGATGAGGGGGCGATGCATACCAGGATGGGGATGAGGGGGTCATGCATACCAAGATAAGGATGAGGGGGCCATGCATACCAGGGTAGGGATGAGGGGGCCATGCATACCAGGATAGGGATGAGGGGACCATATATACGAGGATATGGGATATTAGTACAGAATTGACCAATTTTTTCTTCAATTTTTTTCTAATTTCCTCCTCTAAAACCTAGGTGCGTCTTATGGTCCAGTGCGTCTTACAGTCCGAAAAATATGGTATACACTTTTGAAATTGAAATTCCTTAACAATCAATCTCATACACTTGTCACTGGAAGAAAGAAGGAACAGGCATGTTGGATTTCAACATGCTTGATCCTTTGTTAGTTTGGGAGGTAACCCCTGGGAGTGGTTTCTCATTGTCCCTATTGAAATACACATGTGTGGTTGGGCATTCCAAATGTTATACATATTGATACTAAAATTGGCTCTCTATTAGGAAGCTGACAATTAAAATTTCAGCTACATTTTTACACCACCTTCACATGGCAGTATTCTGCTCAGTATTGTTTATCAGTATTTTTCAGCCAAAGCCAGTAGTGAGTCTGAAAGACAAAAGTGCAAAGTTTTACATTATACTGCTTCTCTGTTCCACTCCTTTGTTTTGGTATGCAGTGCATGCAAAATAACCGTGTACTAAAGTGGCTAAATTGTCAGTTTGTGTAAACTCTAAAAAAAAATCATGAGAAAGTTCATAGAAAAAATTAAGATAAGATCGTATAAATTCCATGAATTTGAAGCTGTATTGAAACCCAATCCCAATTACTGCAAACAATCAACCATACTCTTCACACACAAAATTTGATTCAATGTGTGCCAACAATGCTTGTGTGGTTAATAGCTACCTCTGTTCAAAACAAAAAAAATATGTTCTTCGGAAAATTGTTGATTTTCATATTTCTAATGGTTAATTAATTAAAGAGGTCTTGTAGCCAGGTCAAAAGTGAGCAATTTTTGGTCTTATTTAATTTCTGCTCCCGAGTAATGTTGATTTTTCAACCATGCGATTATAAATGTATGGGACTTCCTATTTAGTAGTACAGAGTCACATAGAGTGACTGCAGACTTGTACCCCAATGCTGGATGAACCCTTTAAGCTAAATGATGACATTAGCACACTGCGCTAATTATTATCAATGGGATGGCATGCTCTGCAGTGAGCTGCTACTGCTAAATATGTAAGCCTCTTAGATTTCTGGTCACAACTTTGCTTCAATATTTTTTTATTGAAGACACATGTGACATTGCTGTAATTTGGCTATTTATTTATAGCCAAATTGCAGCTCTAAAATAATTGTGAGATAGTAAGTTACACAATCAACATGTGTCGCTGTGATCCGTAGCCTAACTGTTGTGTGATCATAGTGAAACCCCTGAAAATATTATTAAAGGGATTGTCCATTTTTAATACCCCAAATACTTTCTCTGAAAACCTTTGAAGGATTAACATTTTAAAATGAACAACCCTTTCAAGGTTGGTTTTGCACAAATCTAATTTTCATTTTTGTGTCCGCATCACAACTACATATCCTGGACCACAGGTCTAATTGTCTGACATAACAGATTCCTATGACGTTTTCAGTTTGGTTTGTTGGACCCACAGTTGGGCAAAGATTTGTAGCCATAATACAGTGTGAAAAATATTTCTGTGGGTCTGTGAAAAACGCCTACAGCACCCAGATGCTGTCCATGTGCTGTCTGTGGGCTGTACGTATTTAACATTGTAAAGTATAGGAGAAGGTTTGGAATTTTTTTATTTCTTTATCCATCTGTGAAAAACACTGATGACACACGGATGGTAAAAACAGACACACGGACTGATCCAAAACACACACTGATCCAAAACACTGATGACAACGGTACCAATTATTTCCCGTACGTGTTTAAATGCAGACATACGACTGAGGATCAGAAATAGGAGTGTTGTGTCGTTTGTAATCCTAGAAGTATCGTTTCTCCTTGCGGAGAGTGACATGTTAAGCTTGCCGAGATGAGGAGACTGAAAGCCGCAATGCTCCTCTGGGAAATATGCAAGTAGTCTTTTCCTTTCTGAAGAGACTATTTGTGTAGTTTGTATTATTTCTAAATATAAAGTTATTCTCCACTTTTGGACAAATTTTGATTTGAGTTAATCTAATTGGATTTTTGCTTCATTGACCAGTCATCGTGCTAGCTTTTTACAAAATCCAAAATAAAAAAGTCACTGTTATTTCTTGGTAAGGAATCTCAGCTCCTGATGCTTGGGCAGTCACTGAGGTAGCAGCTGAAACTTCCTCCCAGCTGTGAATGTGCTTTCTCCAGTAGGCAGAGATGAACGGATACAAGCTGATTAATAGGTCTGCTTCTGGGCACAGCGAAATAGGGAAGAAGAAAGAGAAACAGAATGGGGGAGGTGCTGAATGCGACGCATGTGCTGCGCAGACCAGATAACTACAGTATAGTCATTTACTTGTACTAGACTATTATCTACTATAAAAATAAATAAAGGAAAAAATTCTGTATTTGTATGGACCATGGACCATTTTTTCTTTTAAACTTTTAACAAGGAAACTCAAGCATCACTGTACAAAAAGCCAGAATTTGTGTTCTGGACTCAGTCGAAAATTGTACTATTATCTGAAATCTTACAAAAGCAGGAATTAACGACAGCTGAGGTAGTTAGGAGACTTCTTAAAAAGGCTACGTTAAACTACAATATGCACACCACATTTTGGCATTGGCAGCGCCATTCAAAATGTCACCTAATGTTTGCCCCTTACCAGGGCCGGTTTTAGACAAAGTGGGGCCCCAAATGCTCACATATTGCACCATCACACAGAAACATTTCAATTGTATTTACATGAGTTCAGGCCATTAAACGAGCATGATCAACAATATTGAAGTTATTCAACACTTGTTCCTGAGTTTCTTTACACCGGCTGAGGAAGAATAATGGGGACAGATAGTCCTCGATACAGTATAATGCAGGTCCCATATAGTACATATAGTATAATGCACTCCCTATGGTCCTTCATAGATTATAATGCAGCCCACCTCAAGGTATACTGCAGCCCCCCAAAGTATAATGCAGCCCCCTCATAAAGTATACTGTAGCCCCCTCAGAGTATACTGAAGCTCCCATCATAGCGTATAATGCAGCCCCCCCACACACAGTATACTGTAGCCCCCTCATAGAGTATAATGTAGCCCCCTCATAGAGTATAATTCAGCCCCCTCATAGAGTAATAATAATAATAATCTTTATTTATATAGCACCAACATATTCCGCAGTGCTTTACAGTTTAAAAGTTTCAAACACAACAGTCATAAGTAACAAAGTTAACAATAATACAGTAGTTAAAGCAAAATAATACAACCCTGCTCATGAGAGCTTACAATCTACAATAGAGTATAATGTAGTCCCCTCATAGAGTATAATACAGCCACACACAGTATAATGTAGTCCCCTCATAGAGTATAATGCAGCCCCCACACACACAGTATAATGTAGTCCCTTAATAGAATACAATGGAGCCCCCTCAAAGTATAATGCAGCTCCCTCATAGAATATAATGCGCCCCCTCATAGAGTACAATGCAGCCCCACACACAGTATAATGTAGCTCCCTCACAGAATGTAATGTATCCCCCTCATAGAGTATAATGTAGCCCCCTCAAAGTATAATGCAGCCCCCTCATAAAGTATATTGTAGTCCCCTCATAGAGTATAATGCAGTCCCCTCAGAAAGTATAATGTAGTTCCCTCACAGCATAATGCAGTCCCCTCAGAGTATAGTGCAGCCCTCTCAGAGTATAATGCAGCCCCCTCATAGAGTATAATGCAGCCTCACACACAGTATAATGTAGCCCCCTCATAGAGTATAATGCAACCTCACACACAGTATAATGTAGCCCCCTCATAGACTATAATGTAGCCCCCTCAGAGTATAATGAAGCCTCCTCAGAGTATAATCTAGCCCCCTCAGAGTATAATGCAGCCCCCTCAGAGCATAATGCAGCCTCCTCAAAGTATAATGCAGGCCCCCCACACACACAGTATAATGCAGACACCACACACACACCCTCTTCCTCATTCATTTGAGGTGTGGACGCGCTGGCGCATGGCAGAGACATCATACGTCGGGAAAGTGCGCACCAACTTCCAGACCAAGAAGAGCGACACCCCTCGGACCGGACCGCCCCACAGGTGAGTATAATAAAAGTTATTTTTCAGTTCTTCCAGGTCGGGTTGGGAACAGATTTATAGCATTATAGAATGCTGTATATCAGCTCTGAAAGGCGGTGGCCGCATCTCATATCGGCCAAACCTGGCGACAGGTTCCCTTTAACTATTACGGTGGCTTCCTTCATGGCATTAGATTTTAACTGAATGTGCTTCCGAGGACACACATTCAGTTATTGAATTGGCTGAATCCTGTCCCTGGCATCCGGTGAGCAGAAGCAAAAGGAGGGGGGTCCAGTTTGGGCCCCTCCTCCATGCTTCTGCTCACCAGACCCCATACGCCAGTATGGGCAGTGAGGCCCTGATGCAAGATCCCTTTTTGGTCTATATATAAGTTTATACAGTATGTTTCATCTGTTTTTTCTCATATGAAAAAAATTATATAGTCGGACAGCGCTCGGATGGCACGCGGGTGGTGATTTGATCCGAAAATTGGCTAAAAAAAGTACAAATCTCTATTTCTTTTAGAATGGGGACAGAAAAATATTGGACATATAAACAAGCCCATAGATTATGATGGGTATGTATTCTACATCGGAAAAACACTGTTGAACCCATGAAAGAATAACAAATGTCTTAAGGCCTAATATGGCACTAAAAAGACTTCTTCACACAAAGTGTTAGTAGAATAATTATATTATTTTATGCTATTTTACCTGCCATATTTTGGCAAAAATACTGTAATAACTAGATGGTGGCTGACAGTCAATGGGGAATGACTTTATGTTACACAGCATCTTATGTGACACGTTCGACTGCTGTCCAATTTTTTTTTGCCAACGCTCGGACCCATAGAGTAGAATGAATGTATTCACACATCCGTTAAAATCACTGATCTTAGAGTGAGATCCATAATACTTCGTTCCGAATTGCTTCCTTGTCTTACAAATCTATTGTTTAGGGATAAACTTGAATAAAAACCTGTAATCTTTGGGGTTTTTATATTGGCTTGGGAGCAAGCATGCCTCATAAAAAAGGGAAGCAAAAAAATAGAAGCAATAAGAATGTAACTAGAACAATTCCTGAGGAACAAAATGTCAAAAACCTGTGAAATGACACTATAATAATAAATAATAATAATAAAAAGTGTGTGAAGGTAGCCATAAAGGGATTTCTAATATTTTTGACTCCTGGTCAGAAAGCAGGCGATGCATCCATAAGTTTTGTTTTCCATGTTGAATTTTTTTGTAAAAATACCACAATCCAGAAAAAAATGCTGCAAAAACTACTTATAAAGAAAACTTTAAAAGTAGAAAAATATTTAATATTCAAGAAAATAATCACTCCCTGCCAATCCGCCCATGCTCCTCTGGTGGTGACAACTGTTCTATCTCATAGTATTGACATTACAACTACCCTCACATGACTACTACAGCCAATCACTGGCCTTATCAGTCATGTGTCGAGATGCTACCATCATCACTGAAGCAGTTGAGTATAGTCCGGGCGTCTTTGCTGCAGCCAGGATAGCTAACAAAGATGGGTGAGTATATTTTGTAATTTTATTTCATCTCCTTATTTCTGGCCCATTTTAAAAAATCTTGGACAACGCAGAACAACAAATGTTCCCGTAAGGAGGGGTGAGGCCTGCTAAATTCCCTAATTCTTACCCTGCCCTCTCTGAAAAGTACCATTAACAACAAATAAACAAATACAATAAAATTCACAATGGCTTCCAGATGTTATAATTTACTCCCTTCCCGCCTGTATCGGAATATGGACAAGGGATATCATGTAGTGACCAGTAACCACACCAGGCTGCTTCAAAGCTAGCCGTGCAGGTAAAGCTAACTTATTCATCTGGGAGTTTGGAAAATTACTGTATGAATAATTACAATGTGGAACTCAACTTTTAATCTTTTCGATTGTGTTTTACAATTCATAAACACATCAATAGACAGAACGGAAACATCACTGTACCCATGAAGGGGTTAAGCTCTAAACTTCTGTTGGAATCGCACTGCCTTTTTCCGGGTGTGGCTGGAGTGATCTCCAGGTCTGCCTGTAAAACAATGTACTCGCAGGCATCCCAGTAACATAAGCTATCAAAAACAAGACGAGATCTACAACACAATAGGGTCTACATTTTCCCAACTGGATCATAATGGAAGTGTAAAACTTAGAGGATCAGTGTCTGGAAGGGAAAAACAAAGGCCCAAACAAAAGTCTGTTTTTATCTTATTGCATTCTGTGTTTGTGAACTTTTGCTTATCAGTCCCGAAAAGATGTGTTTAAACCAGTCTGACAGCTTTTTCAACACTCTGCACACTGGAGGGACCTTGACTAAACAGTTTTCAGAACAGTATCATCACATCGAACTGAAGGAAAGGGAGAACTGTTGACAGCTTAAAAACCAGTTGTTTTCCTGACTCTTGCTGGACATGCATTAGGCCACGGCTAGATGATGACTTATGTCCTATGACTGTTACATGACTTTTCTCAATCATTCTTTTGGGGTATGAGTCAAGCAGGGAATGGTTGCACAACTTGAATGGTGCAACAGTCATATCATACAGTAGAGTAAATTGGAGTAAACCATGATCACCAGAGGAGGATTGGTAAAAATTTGTGACAATCGAACATTCTGGGGTAAGGTGTTATCGACGCCTGCTTGGGTGCTACCCAGTGACTTCGGCGTGCTCGAATAATATGTTCGAGTCCCCGCACCTGCATGTCTAACAAACAGGCAATCCCTGCATGTGTTGAGGCTGTCGAACAGCGGTGAGACATGCAAGCGCGGGGACTTGGACATATTTTTCCAGCACGCCGAAGATACTCGGTTAGCACACGAGCATGATTGAATAACACCTTATCCCAGCATGTTTGCTCATCACTATTAAAAATCTAAAATATTTATTAATGCAAAAACACAATTCTAAAATATACATCCGGGTCCAAAAAGATTAAATATAAGATGAGATGAGCAAGCTTGCAAGCCAAAAGTCAAATAAGGATAGAGAACAGATATATCGCCCAATGGTTGGCCAAAAGGGGAATTTTAATAATTCCCAATAGCTTAAGAACTTTTGACAATTAAGCAAATACAGATAGGTAATACAGTATATATTCAATAGTAACAATAATACAATCACATAGTAGGTCTGAGGCCAGTGAGGGCCATATATAGATAAAGTGCTAGTGCAAAAGAAAGAGGCAATTTTTAATCTCCCAGCAATCATTTATCAGAGGATGGTGGTTCACCTCTCTACTTTAGATACTATGTTGGGTGTGGGCACCTTATTATAAGGGAATGCTTCCAGCCCAGGTTATTGTGCTTCTTGTGCTTTGTCCTTTTCTTGATAATGTCGTATCAGACAGTTCAATTAACAAGTCATAATAAAGTATATTTTTAATTATATTTATAATAAATACTATTTTAATAGTTTAGAAATTAGGGTCCCAATTGTGCACGATGCCGCACCTTTCAGGCTAGGAACCACTGAGAGGTTCACTGTCACGTGATCAGAGAGTTAACTGCTTCTTGCCCACTGTAGATAAATGTTGGTGCTTGCATGGCTTTGTGCATTGCCAATGTTTCTCTACAGTCGGCGGTCTCGCAGCACTCAGGACCCCCAGGGTCCTGCAAGTGCTGCGATTCCGGTGCAGAGTTGTAGCTTTGACAGGTGACATCAATGGGACCTGATCCAATCTGGATGATGTTGACACTTTGCTATGCGATCACGGCATTTAGAAGACAGTGAGAGGGAGAGCGCTGCTTCACTCACCTCTCCGACGCACTCCATGATGAGATGTGATCACATCACGGGGGAGCTGAGGGCTGTCATGGCAGCTAGAGGTCACATGATGAGTGATGACCTCCAGGTCTACCAGCTACGATGGCCTGTTAGCCAGCAGCTGAGTCTAACAGGCGATCTGGCAGTGTTAGGCTATGTGGCCACTATCCGGAACTAGCAGAGCTTTTGATGCAGGGCTTGTTCGCTGCGTCCAAACCGCTGCCATCTATTGAACGTAGGTGAATCCACATGTGTTCACTGAACCATGCGGATTCACCGCATCCAATACACTACATTGAAATCCCCTCCACTATGCTGTAACATCTGGCCACTGCGGGTTGGGCACTGCACAAGTGCGCAGCATCCAACCCGCAGCGTTTACTGATCATGGGCACATACCCTAAAACTGACAGGTCTCATGGAATGCAATATTTGCGTATTGCAGAACACGAGCCCAGTGATCAGAAAAATAAAAATTGAAGTTCCATACAGGGACTAAGTAAAAAAGTGAAAAAAAGTTAAAAAATGTTTTAAAACTATTAAAAAAAATCAAAAAAGAAATTAAAAAAGAAAAAATATTAAACCAATAAATACGTATAGTTATGTGAAAATAAAAATGTACACATATTTGGTATTACCGGAATGTCCCAACCTATAAAACTGTCCCACTAGTTAACCTCTACAGTGAACACCGTAAATAAAACTAGGAAAAAACTATACTTTGCCATCATCTCGTCGAACAAAAAGTGGAATAAAACGAGATCAAAAAGTCAAATGTAAATAAAAATGGCATAACTGAAAACGTCAGTGTCCGAAACAACCCAACCTATTAAACTCCCACACTATTTAACCCCTTATGTGCATATCGTAAAAATAAATAATAACCGAGCAAAAAATAGCTTTTTCATTATACTACTGAACAAAAAGTGGAATAAAACGCAATTGACGAGCACACGGTACCAGGGCTATGGGGTACTCGGCACCGAGCCCATCGACTTCTATGGGGAATGTCACTGGCAGCAGGACTCGGTCCGTGGCCCTGGGCGGTCATTCAATGGTGGGGGTATTTACAGGGGATTTGTAGTTAGTTCGTGACGCCACCTGTGGTATCTGATCAATTTGACCAGCGCTGCAGAGTAGATCTCTGAGGGGATGTTATGGCAGCTAGATGGTAAGTCCCCCACAGGTGGGACTGGTCCCTCAAAGTCTATGGTGGTGCAGGGTGTAGTAATGAATTCAGTCACACACGATGCAATCTCTTTCCATACCTTTTACTCGCAGATGTTTCAGGCAGGTCCCGGGAAGCTGGTCGGGGTGGAGAATGCACATTCAGGCAAACCGCTGAGCAGGTTAGAGGCCTCCTTTAACTTTGTAAATGCGTGAGTACAAACTTGCATGAAGTCAAGTTAACTCTGTCAATCTCCAGCTTGTTCAATAGCTGCAACGCCCGGCCGACATTGTGGTAGAGCCTTCTAGTTGGTGAGAACAGAGTCCCTACTTTTGTAGCGCCTCACTCAAGGTCCTTGTTCTACCTGACTCCGTTTACGTATCAGCGCTTAGGGCTACCTTCTGAGACTTGTAGTCCAGGAAGGCCTCCGGTGTTTCCTATTACTAGGCGTAAAGCACTAGTAACGCTTCGGACCCCGGTGTCCGGTGAATTAGTGCGGGTAATCCGGTACCTGATGCACTTGTCTCTATCTTTCTCCACTGTGCCTCTCGTCCTGCTCTTGCTCTTAACATAAGCACTAGTAGCTTCGATGAAAAATGTCAGCTTTCCTCCAGAGCTCGCTGAACAGTGCTCAGTAGACTCGTTGTTACTACTGCTGTGATTCCTTCCTTCTTTCTTCCCTTTCTCCAACTCTGTCCAGAGCAACGCACAGGAACTCTGTCAACTGTGTACACGCTGTAGCTCCGAGAGTCACCTTCCACTTCTTTAAGGTATACAGACAGCTATGATGAGGAACTGTTCTTGTAGTTCTGACTGAACTGATCTCCTCTCCCTCCAAGTCCAGACTGAAACTGAACTGCACTGTCGACTGCGCTGTCCTCAGACAGGAAACGTTCTGCACTCAGCTACATGTCACTAACTTTTATACCCCTAGTGGGTGTGTTGTGAAATGTGAGTGACGTGAATGGATATCAAGCTTCACGGTTACCTTCCTGTGCATTTTCCTGGAATATGTGTGCCTGGCGTAGCTGGGCCACACACAATCAAAAAGTCAAACGGAAATAAAAAAGGTACTGATGAAAACGTCATCTTGTCTCACAAAAAATAAGCGATCATACAGCTCAATCAGTGGAAAAATAATAAAGTTATAGCTCTCAGCATAAAACGATGCAAAAACAATATTTTTCTATAAAATAGTTTTTATTGTGTAAAAGCTCCAAAACATAAAAAAAAATATAATTGGGGTATCGCTGTAATCGTACTGACCCGAAGAATAAAGCTGCCTTATAAATTTTACCACATGTGGAACGGCAAAGAAAAAGAAAAAATTCCTGAATTGCTGATTTTAGTTCATTCTGTTTCCCAAAAATCTGAACAGAAAGTGATCAAAAAATGTCACGTGCCCAAAAATGGCACCAATAAAAACGTCAACTCGTCCCGCAAAAAAAAAACATCACATGACTGTCGGCAGAAATATGGAAAAATTATAGCTATCTAAATATGGCTGTGCAAAAACTTGTTTTTGTAAAAAAAACAAAAAAAAGAAGCGTTTTTTAGCATTTGACCACAGCCAAACATAAAAGCCATGCTTGCTGGTCTTACAGTTTATGCCACCTGAGTAATTACGGGGTTTGCATGTAAGTCACTGCTTAGGATCATCATATTTCCATTACTCTTTACTAAATTTACCAGCATGGAGGCTCCCAACACTGCTATGGTTTGAGCTCTGCTGCATCAGCAGTGAGTCATCTGAGCAACTCAGCTCTGCTGCATCTGTGCTTGCTGATCAAAAGTCGCTGATCTGGACTGATGGCTTTAAGAGGGTTTTTATAATTAATGCACTTTGAAACACTTTGAAAAATGCCACTCTAATGCCATTCTAAGGTTAGTTTCACACTATCGTATGGCTGCGCTGCGGAGGGCTGCGGACTTCCTCTGTGAAGC
>VIAB01000285.1:61669-80258 GCA_009801035.1 Oophaga pumilio | reverse complement strand
GGTGCCAGAGTGCTAAAGGGGAGGTTGCAGTAGTCGAGGCAAAATAGCGAGGATTCCTTCTAGAAAGCAGGGGTAACAGGACAAACACTTGAGTTAAAATACAATACCATTAAGACTGACCTTGTGGTCTTAAAGTGTAGCTATCATTTTATAACCGTTTTTATATACTATAGGCATTGCATAGTCCTTTTAATTGGTGGGGGCCTGGGTTTTGAGACCCCCACCGATTGCTCAAAACACCACTTTGAAGCGTGCAGAAAGTGCGCACAAACAATACCAATAGACTTGCTATTGAGCCTTTACACCTTATCCGAGCATGTTCACTCATCACTACTTACCATTGAGTCCTTTCGCTCTGCATTTTCTGCCACTTTCTGTAGTAAATTGTTGTAAAGTTGTTGGGCAGCAGAGGCTGTGTCCACTTTTTGAAAAAAAAAAAAAAACTTGGCGAGAACAGTGGAAAACAAGAAAAAAAAATCACAAATTCTTGCGAAAATTTGGTGTGTGCCATAACTTTTTTTTTTTTTATTATTATTATTATTACTATTTCTGCCTGCAGCCTGGCAGACAGTCATTAATACATTTTCCTCTAGTTTTCCTCTAGTGAATGCAGATTTTCTCACTGGTAAATTATGTGCCACGGAACGTGAAAATGGGTTAGTTCGGATATATAGATTTGTCTGCTCTTGTATTTTCTGGGGTCCGTACCCCTCTTATACATGAGTTCTGATTTATTATTCACCTTTATTACAGCTCTACTTGTGTAGCCGTAAAGTCTATTATTGTAATGTGATAATAGCGGGCAGTGCAGACCCTCATTCCTGCCAGTCACACAATGTAATGACCTGATGGGTTAATGTCATCTGATAGCGTTAGTAATTTCTTTTCCAGAGTAGTAATTGACGATGCCCAATAATTCCTCATGCGTCTTCTTTTTTTAGAATGCTAGAAGTATGTTTTTTGGGGAGATTTAGGTGTATATCTTGGTTTATATCCTACTGTGTGCGCTCTTAGATCCTGTGGCTTGTAGTGGGGCCTTGTGAGATCCCTATGTAAGGGTCAGACCAAAACAGCTACACTGCGTCTGGAATGTAAGTGGCAACTTGCCCAATCTGTAACCAGCAGCCTTAAAATAGGAAGCCCTAATGATATGGTTTCAGACCTTGGAGTAGAAGGAGGTGTGTGTGCATGCATGTTTGGATGACGGCTGCGTGCATGTGTAATTTTACACTGGAAAATGACAGAAGAATCTTTCACGTGAAGTTACTCATACCTCCTACTGTCCATTGTTTCCAAGCTGAAAAGCAATTCTATTTCATGTTGCACGAAGGCGTGAATCTTGCAATTAATAGGTCAATGGAAGAAGATAATTCGAAACTCAGTGTTTTGCACCTACTATAAGTTTTTTTTTTTTTTCCTTTTTGTGTTTTTTTTTTTTTTTAGTTGCTGTGGTTGGTGGTGGTTAGGGTTATTCTAGCTACCTTTAGGGTATGTGCACACAATGTCTTTCAGTCAAACTGTTGTTGATGCGTCTGTTATAGTAGAGTTTCTTTTGGGTCATTTTCTGAGTGCTTTTTTGATGTTTTTCAGCGTTTTTTTTTTTTACATTTCATCAGTGTTTTGGGAGCATCTTTTTTACTGGAATCTTCCAGACTTTTCCTTCTTGGTTTTTCAAGCATAAACTCTGCTGAAACACTTAAAAAGACGTCCGGGTATTCGTCCAGGCATCATATTGACTATTAGTATAAAGCATCCTCAGTGCAGAGAACGCCTGAGTAATGGTCAGCTCACTTCTTTTAACCGCTTGGGGACTATGGAAACCTAAATCAGTTAAGATGATGCTTAAAAGACTGAAAGCACCACACCGGTGGGTTTTTTTCTTGTCAGCGCTGGAGTGGTGCTCCTAATGTAAAGTCCCCGACCATAGTTTTATACTCACTCGCTGCATTTTTCACCTTTTTTATTCTACCGCTGCTCTGGTCACGCAACCCCTTCTTGAGACCACAGCTTCTGCCTGACCAGAAGTCAAAAGTTGCACCACAAGCTCTCAAATCAAGTCTGTGAGGGCCAGAACGGGGTTCTCGTAGACTTACACTGAGTTGTGACCTCCGGCAAACACTGTAGAGATCCGGCTGGCCACAAACTGCTGAAGACAGACTGGAGTGGTGGCAATAGAAGGGGAAGACAGCGGCAGGTGAGTATCAGACTAAATGCAGGGACTTTAGATTTGAAGCACCACTCCAGCAGGAAAATAAAAAAACAAGATCACTGGAGTGGTGCTTTAACATATGTACAGAATGTCGGTTTTACCTGGAAATGCATAGGTTTCTTCTTTTGAGCGTTTAGGAAGAGCTTTGTCAGGCGGTTTTCAGAGCAGGATGTTGGTGGAGTGTGATGTAAAATGCTGCCGGGATGTGAAGAGGGTATTTGGAGCGATGTGTCCTGCCTGTCAGCCTCCATTGCTCATTCAGCGAGCCAGCAGTGTCAGTTGTGAGAGTGTTGCTTCTAGCAGCTGAAGCCAGTGCAGCTGTTTGATGTCAGTTCACCGAGACAGGGGAGATGTCTCCCATTTCAGCTTGTGAGGGGGAAGAAAAAAATAGGATACTCGGGTGAGGCTGGAACGGAGTCAGTCGTCTGTGCATTGCTGGGTACTAAAGAAGCATCCTCCATTACTTTGGAGAATTTACCTTCCTGTAGGCTTAGAGGTGAACATATTACTAATGAAGTAACACCTCGCTCTTTGGGGCATTGGCATTGTCACACGAAAGAGCTAAATAGGTGCTAAACTGAGGAGCCTGGGGACCACATGTCTGTGCTATAAAGCTAATTAGATCATTAATTGATTAGTACATCCACAACAGAACACAGATGTTTGTCTCCCAGTGGACAGAGCAGCACATTGTACGAGTACACACACACACCAGTGGCCACCATGCGGTGTTCCCTAACCGCAAAACAATCATAGCACGTGCCTATGCTTACCTGTATTGTGCCCTGGTATGCTGCCAATGTAGGGGCAATGCAAGGCTAGAAAGGCAAAATGGGGGCAGGCACTGTCAAATATTGTCTGCTCCAGATAAGTGCATTTTTTATTACTCATTTTTTTTCCCATAATTAGAGAATTGTGATTCGCGAACGTGCTTGGATAACATCAGAGTATCTTGGGCGTGCTCGAGTAATATGTTCAAGTCCCTGTGGCTGCAGGATCCGCGGCTGTTAGACAGATGCAACAAGTGTTTGTTAGGCAATCACCGCATGTATTGCTGCTGTCTAACAGCCACAAAACAAGTATACAGTATACAAGCACACCCAAGATACTCGGATAACACCCGAGCATGCTCAAATAACACATTATTAGAGTATGTTGGCTCATCACTATTCGAGTGCAAGGCAGTTGGATTAATTGATGTATAGCACAAGAAATGTGATTGTAGGCCTCGGGCATAGTACATCTTAGAACCTGAACTGATATACTTGAACAGTTTACCATTTTTTGGTGCACCCTACTATTTATTTTTATTTTTTTTATAACTTTACAAAAGCACATTTTGAATAAAGTATATTTTTAAGTTTCTGTTTGTAGATTTATAAGGGTAGAAGGCAGGGAATCAACCCCTGGATGTTGGAGTCCTATTGGCTACTGTTTCCTAATTTGTAGATGTAGCAAAACTATAACTGTGAAATTATGGTATATACTATATTTACATTGAAGGAGTAAGAGAAGAAAACTGTAGGGAGGTAATATCAGAATGTATAAATGACATGGATGTGCTGAACTTTGCTTGTGATCTTGGACTATGAGGGATGGTGACTGTAGGTCTTAAGATGCTGAAGTCCTGACAGTCTGTAGGATGCAGAATGGATTTGCAATGACCTGTCTTGTCCTTGAACAGCTTAAAGGCAATATACAGGAGGCCGGTGGGGAATGTCTTCCTTCCAGCTAAGCATCTCTATGGTAGTGGCAACTCTTAACTAGTTTTCATACTGGCATCCAGTTTGCCTTTTGGAGTTTGAAGACCCATCAACAGGTGCTAAGTGCTGGGCTGAGAGGTTTTTATTACAACCCTCTAGGTATGGCAGGGATTTGTTTTCCTTTTGTGGCACCCTTGTGAGAAAGGGAACACCAACAATTACGCTGCTCTTGGTCAAGGGGGATGGGGCAAGTGATGACAGAAAAGAGGTAATGCAAAATTAGAAGTACCAAGCTTGGTGATAAAGTCCTTTCTGTTTTCGACACCCATCCGCCCGGCTGGTTGAGATATTTTAAACCTTACAGATACATTTAGGTATTTATTTGTATATATATATCTGTATATTGTAAGTAGATTTCAGGCATTGTATATACACATCATATGTCACATGGGTAATACTCTCGTTCTCCAGTAGCTCAAGAAATCATATAGAAGATATCGGGGTCACTAGAAAAGACAAATGAGTAATAAAAGTCAAAAATAAAATGAATTTGTTTTCCAACTGCAGAGCAACAATAGCCTGTGGATTTCAGGTCAAGTGTGACCCCATCTTGTACGGATTTCGGTGTAAATACTGTTTAGCTTTCCTAAGCTTTTTATTTTTTTTCCCCAGGTGTGACACTTGCTGCATTTCATTTCGTACCCTCCGTGGTCTGCTAATACACAATTCTGTAATCCACAAGCTGCTCCCCCTAGACCAGTCTGGAAAGCCATTCATTCAAAACAACCCTGCTATCCCGGCTGGATTTAACGATTTGGGCTTTACTGACTTTTCTTGCGATAAGTTCCCTATCATTTCTCAGGTAAGGAATGTATTAGTGCTGTAGAATCACATGCTGGTGCTAGCTACAGAGAATAAAGCTTTAAAGGGTTGTCCACTGAAAATTAAGTTATTACCTTTCCCTATGGTAGGTGATAACTGGTAGATCAGGCAGTCTGTCTACCGAGACCTGCACTGATTGGCAGAACGGGGTGTTTTTAACCCCATTAAAATGGGGCGGCAGTATGCATGCTTGACTTCTCCTCCATTCATTCCTTATGGGACTGCCGAGTGCGCTTGGCTTTCTTCGGCAGCATCCTAGAGAATCAATAGAGCAGTCGTTGGGGGTCTGATCTGCCACTCCTCTTTGTAACTGGGATAAAAGTTCCCCGTCTAGAATAAAAATTCCCTGATCTGCATATTAGGTTCGGTTTCTAGTGGTTGGACACCCACCAATCAGCAATTTATCACTATCCAAGAACTTGTTTTCATTATAAAAGGCTATAGAGTTTACTATCTGTGACCATACATAGACATGCTAGGCCGAGCATTCCAGTGTTCCTGATGAGAAAGCTTCTGCCAGAATCTTCTGGCCGCGGCTTATCGTCCCACAAATAAAAGAATAAGGCGGTTGAATTCCAACTTGCCCAATCCTCATGTCCCCCAACGTAATATTACAAGAGAATGTCAGTTGGCTACCATACACATTAGATGGTTGAAGGATTCCACTGAAATCTGAGGGTTTGGCCAACTTTTCTTACACGTGCATGGGGGCCTTTTGTTTACTTAGGCCTTCCTTAGATTCAGTGAAATGGCCAAGCACTGTTACATTTCCCTGGCCAATCCATGATGACTTTTTAGCACCACACCTAGCAGCCATCTATTAATAAACTAGAAAGTATTTTGTTAAAGGGAATCTGTCACCAGGTTTTTGCAGTGTAATCAGAGAGCAGCATCATGTAGGGGCTGAGACTGTGATTACAGCAATGTGTTACTGGCCATCTTGCTGCAGGTTTGATAAAATCACTGCTTTCTCTGCTTCAGTGAGCTCTATGTAACCCCGCTCACATCACTGATTGACATCTTTCTGTGTACACTGTGCATAGGCAGAAAACTGCTAATTAATGGACTACACAGAGCAGGAGCACTACATAGCAGGAGTCTACTAGTCATCTAGTGATAATATCCTGCTGATAAAGCACTGATTTCATTAAAACGATATCAAGCAGCTCAGTAGGGAACATATCCCTGGAATCAGTCTCTGCCCCTACATCATGCTCCTGTCCGATTAAATAGCAAAAACCTGGTGACAGATTCCCTTTAACGTGAGAAATTCTACATTCCACAGATGTCTATTGATACTCATAATTTAAGATCTGTACTCAATAAAATGTTTCTAATTAGAAATAAATGTATTCTAAATGTAATCCAAATGATTATATACAATAGATATATCTACCGTAATATATAGCAAAAACTTGTAAGCATTCTAAAGTTGTTGATACATTGTATCCAGCTTTCTTTGGATCTAATTGTTCCAGCCAGATTCCCAGGTAATTAATTGCTAGAACATTATGACAAAACTTAAGCTCTTGGATGGCGGGGGTATGGCGGGGCAGTCTTTCAGGGCATCTTGCACTAAGCTGCTATTTAAGAAAGAAGTACAAAAGGAAGATGGTCAGCTGTTTGTTTTGTGCAATAGGCTGGATGTAGAGTATCAAAGCAAGACATGCAATGCTCTTTGGGTTTCTATAGCAGTAAAGGGCTTATCATTCTAATCCCCAGTTCACAAGGCTTTAAATGGCATGTGGAGGAAAAAAAATAGTGGTCTGCCCTTAGACCCAGATAGATGTTAACCCATCCACATCCAGAATAGTCATTTTTATGCATATTAAGAAGCCATGACCTCTCAGATACTTTTATACCAGATACATGCCATAACCACATTGGTAGAAGTAGGAGCTTGAATTGGATTTTATTTCATGTATTTTTTTTTTTCATTTAGTTGCAGACTAATGATTGGTCAGTACATTTTAAAGGTTTTGTTTAATGCTATAATGCTGTACTGATTTACACGTACAATATTCTGTTCCTTACTCCCGATTAGGCTTGGTGTGAAATCAACTTAAGAAGATGCATCAGTGAATTGCATAGCTTCGTATGTGAAATCTGCAACAAAGCCTTCCCAATGCCATCAGCTCTCAAACTGCACTTGGAAACCCATAAGGAAGGCAAGGTTAACAATCTGCACAAAACTGCAAAATTGGTTGGGGAGGAACAAGAACAGAAAGCTTTTATGGCAGCCTTGGGTCTCCAGTACACCAAAGACATCAAGCCTCACAGTCAGGAGGCCAATTCATCAGAATGTCTCCAGGCCTTACACATAGAGGCTATGAAAAGCAACCTACCTCATGAGCTTGGTTGCAGCACAACCATGCTGAAGTTGTCCCCTTTAGAAGCGCCCCCTGTCGGTGGTCCGTTCTCAGTTCTACCCTCCACAAAAGAAAACATGAAATTGTTTTCATTGCAGCCTTTCCAGAAAGGCTTTACTATTCAACCAGACAACAGCATTGTGGTAAAACCTTTCTCCGGAGAGTTGGCTGATATTCAGCAGATATTAAAGATGGCTTCTTCAGCACCGTCTCAGATAAGTCTTCCACTATTGTCTAAAACATCTCCTGCCATGATTAAACATATGCCGCTATTGAAGCCAAAGCCACCAGTGACTCCTCGTACAGTTGTTGCTGCCTCCACACCTCCTTCACTTGTTACGAATCAGCAGGCATCTCCAGGCTGCATCAGCCCTAGCCTTCCTCCTCCACCTTTAAGAATGATAAAGAACAGTGTGGAATCTGCCACAAGCGCCATATATTTACAATCCAGGTCTGGAGCCAACTGTAGCTCCTCTACTCAAAACTCTCATGTACCAAACTCAGAATTACTGAAACCTCGAGATGTGAAGACACAGCTAGAACAGGACAGTATTATAGAAGCCTTCATGCCGCTAGACTTGGAGGCAAAGATCAAACAAGAGGTAGCTGAAGGAGATTTGAAATCAATTATTTCTGGATCAAACGGCAAAAAAACAACTCAAGCTAAAAAAGTATTTTATCCTTGCCGCTTCTGTGATCAGGTGTTTACATTCTCCGGTGTATTACGGGCCCACATCCGCACCCATTTGGGAATATCACCTTACCAGTGTAACATATGTGATTATATTGCGGCTGACAAGGCGGCACTAATACGTCACCTGCGAACACACAGTGGTGAAAGACCTTACATATGCAAAATATGCCAGTACCCTTTCACTGTTAAAGCTAACTGTGAGAGACACCTACGTAAGAAGCACCTAAAGGTCACCAGGAAGGATATAGAAAAGAACATTGACTATGTATCCACAAATACATCTGAAATGGTTGATGCTCTCTGTTCACCTGATACAGTTTGTAAATGCTGCGGGGAAGACTTAAAGAGTTATCGTGCTCTTCATATACACATGCGGAGTCACAGCAACTTTCAGAAAAAGAAACTTTTTGAATGCAAAGAGTGTGGCAATCCTTTTTCTGCAAAAAGAAACTGCATTCATCACATACTAAAACAACACCAGCATATTCAAGAAAAAGAAATCGAGAACCACATATTGTGTAGTTCTTGTAGCCCAGGGCAAAATAGAACAGACACTCCACCTTTGGAGGATAGTGCTTACCTCGAGCGCAAGCCTACCACATCTTACCTGGAACCACAAAATGGCTTTCTTCATGGAAGTGTTTCTTCTTTTCTGAAACTTGAACCTGCTACCAGCTTTCTTGTAGACCTTGATGAACCCTTAGACTTTTCTCAAAAGAACAAAAACCCAAGTATGTTTCCAATGAAAGAGGAACCTGTCTACAACTCTCCTGCCTCTTATGATTCTTCGATGGAACCCATTGATCTCTCTATACCTAAACATGTTAAGCAGGACAAAGAAAACCCACTTATTGAACCAAACACTCAAGAGCAAATAAGTGGCCATGTTGGTCAACTGTTGAGTTGTCAGCCATACCCACTACCCCTAAGTGCCAACGAGCTACTCGAAAAAGCTGCAGCTATCACACATTCCAAACAAGTGAAAAACTCTGTACACTTGACTGTTCCAATCATTTCTCCTGCTGTTCTTGGAAATGCAACCATACTTCGCCCTCTGAGGCCTAAACCACCTCCACTTTTGCCAAAGCCTACAGTCACTAAAGAATTGCCACCTCTGGCTTCCATTGCACAGATCATTTCTTCAGTATCATCTGCTTCCTCGATGCTCAAAACTGATATAACGACAATAAGTTCTCAAATTGCTTCTGCCAACAGTCCTTCAGCCACTGAAAAATCTGGCGCTTCCAAATCCAAGATGACCATCCAAAACAAGGAACCTGTTCTTCCCAGTGATTCATCCCAGAATGTTTCAAGCTTGACAAGTCTATCAGACCTCTCCAGTCCAACTACTTTAATAACTGGAGCAAAGAAAAGGGGCAGAAAGAAGGGAACTAAAAATAAACCTAAGATAGCAATTAGTGTAGACCTTGAATCAAGCGGTGAATTTGCAAGTGTTGAGAAGATGTTGGCCACAACGGACACTAACAAGTTCAGTCCTTATCTGCAGTCCACCGATCACCTTAAAGATGCTATAGACAAAAATGGTACCAGTGAGGATGAGCGAGATAGTGGTGAAGATAAAAAGGCGAAAAGAAATTCTTACTCCAATTCCTTGCAGAAGATTACCTGTCCTTACTGTCCCCGTGTTTTTCCCTGGGCAAGCTCCTTACAGAGACACATGTTGACTCACACAGGTAAGATAGTCTTCAAGCTTTTCTAGTACTTCAGTTGGTAAAGGAGATGTTGAAGTTTTCAGCTAAATATGAATGTATTTCATCCATTGTGCTTTCAAAGCTGAAGTCATGTAAATAGGGAAGTTTACATATAGTTTCCATCTTTTAAACAGAACTGCTGGTATAACCAGGTAAATGTACACATTGAACAATGCCTTTTTGCTAGAAGGATCTCCTGACAATAAGGTGATCATAGATAGTCCAGCTGCTTTGATCTTTGGGGGGAACCTAACATAGGTGTTGCGATTCCCTGGCATGGCACCTATGGAATGAAAATGGTGCATTATACAATGCACATTGAAATCAGTGGTCTGACTCTGTAATGTCTGGATGTGCCGGGTCCTCCACAATGACTCACTGTAGCTGCTATGTGCTCCATCTAGAATAGAGTCCCAAATGAGCGACCCACATTTGTCGAAATAAGTTTACCCATCCAGGCAAACCCTTCGGATAGTAATGTTTTGCCTTGGTAGTCACTGAATTTCCTTAGGTCGTTATATAGAATTGCGTTGTACAATTTAAAGACCACCTTTCACTGGATTTTTTTTTTTTGTAGAGCTTTTATGTAAGAGTTTTAATTTTTAGCTTTACCTTACCTCTTATCTTTGATGCGTATCTCACTGTAAGGACTCACTCACATGAGCATATAACTCGGCCCAGTGCTATCTCCTGTTTTTTCGGATAGCACTGGAACCAATCTTATACTATTTAGCAGTGTAGTTCTGCATTCATTTTTTTTTTCTTTTTACTACCGATTCGGCATGCTGCGAGTGGCTGCACAAATCGGATCATGCACAGCCATTCAAGTCTGTGTGTGTGTAAAACATCGGACTGCTCTTGCATGCTATCCGAGTTGCAGTCTACTTCACGTGGGCACAGACAATGGAGAAGATGGCGAAATTAAGTTCTCCATCTTCTCCATAGCTGTGATACGATTTCTGTCATGCTAGAGAATCTGATCGCAGTAAAATGACAATTGGGTCAAACTCAGAGTTTGTACTGTGTATCATTAGCATAATCAGCCCTTTTCTCGAAGAAGAGAGAATCATTGCTCGTGTGAGTGAGCCCTAAAAGGTATAGATGACCTTCATCCTGTATGAGTGTGTTAGATTTGGATGGATCCAATAAACAGTTTACATTGTAATGAGGATCACATCATAAGATGCTACACAAACATGCTAAATGTTTGTTGCCGTTTCAGGGTATATTCACAGGGCGATAAGCTGCTGGCTTGTGGTATGGATTTTTGGGGGTGTAGTAGTAAAAATGGATGAGCTTTTACCCAATCTCCTCCAAGAGCTGCATAAAAATGCTGACATACTCACATAAATTGACCTGTAAAACTGTTTCCGCTTACTTAACCATCTGCAATGCATACTATTACCATCAGATTAGTTGCAAACGATTTCCACTAAAAAAGCAATATCGGGTGTACTCTACATGTAGCTTGCGTCTTGGTAAAACTCCTGGTTCCATATTGCGGTGGGCAAAGCATTCCACAACCCTTGACCATCCCCTTGTGCTATCATGTAGGGCGGACGCCTGACTATTCAAGGAATTTAGTAGCCCCCTTGAATTTTTTTCTGCAGGACCATAATATTGTTCTCCCGATGAAGTGCTTGTAAAATTAGGAGCCGCTTGTTGGATCTGCTGTCTAGTTCAGCACTTTATGTCCCCAAATAAATACCGTGCAGCATTCCAATTGATTCATACAGATTTGTTGCAAAAAAAATGTCTTCAGCTGAAAATCCGTTCCATTCTGCGTGTCAGGCACATGGATTTCTGCAAGCCCCATTCAGATAAATGATACATTTCTGCAACAAATCTGTCGAATGTGAACTCATCCTAATTGTCTTGTATGTTTGTGCTCAAGAGGCAGAGATCTGCTGACCGCGGTCCTTGTCACTTGATACAAGGCTTTCCGTCCTCGCAGATGACCGTGGAATGGCATGGATATTCGTGTAATTAGGCATAGTGTGGTCACATGACGGCCTGGTAGTAAGGATTGGTCCATGCAATCTCCTAATGCAGATTTAGCTGTTAATTAGCAGCAAAACGAACAACTTGAAGCAGATTAAAGCAGAGTGGGTGCTCATAATGCAGCTTTTGTATCCGGCCTAGAGAGGTTCTCTTGTTCTAAAGGATATTTCTGCCCTCCCCTCTCCTCCTCTATTGCTTCAACCCACATCACTTCTGACTCCCGTGCCCTGTGCTTTTACCCAATATTAGCCCATGCTGCCCTATTTCCATCACTGCCTATACATTTTCTTTACAATGCCCTAAAATGTAGCATTTGTGTACTATTTATAGCAAGTGGGATAAATGTAATTTTTTTTCCTACTTCAGGTCAGAAGCCCTACCCATGTGCACAGTGCGATGCCTTCTTTTCTACTAAATCGAACTGTGAGCGCCATCTTTTACGCAAACATGGAGTTGCCAACCTCTCCTTAAGAAGAAACGGTCTTCTGGCCCAGTCTAAAGAAAGTGATGTTGGATCTCATGATAGCACAGGTAGCACATTTTAGCTTACTCCTTTTCTAATGAAATAGCTATGGGTCATTGTCTAGATGCCAGTGTCACATCTGTGTTACTAGCAGACATAAGGTGGCCATACACATTAGATAGCTCTGGGCCAACAGCTATCCAACCTGATGGCCCTGAATATATGAACGCCCGTCTCAGCCTTGCGTTCATGGTAGTAAGCACATATCCAGACTTCGTTGAGAACAAATGGATCTGGCATTTAACTTCCAAGTGCCCGATCCTTATTAACCCGGCGTCATCTGTTGGGGAAGTTTCGACAGACCTCCATGCACATTAGAAGGTCCCAGTCCCATTGAAAATGATGAGTTGGATTGACTTTAATGTGTATCTCTATGTTATTGCTGGCTTTGCCCAAATCAGTGTCTGTATGAAACCTTGCATGGCAAGATATCGACACTGTACACTACTCCATACTCTATGTGCCAAGCATAAGACTACAGTATATTATAGGAATTAATTTAGCCTGTTCCGCGTGTGCATTAGTAACATCAGAAGGCAGAGTTTTGAGTGTGTCACTGAATGTGTGCAGTGCCCAAGTTAAGTATAATACTAAATTTTTTTTTTTTTAATTTAGATTATTTTCTCATGTTACATAGTTTTTAATTTGTTCTTGGCTATACAATGACTAATGGATGGAAAGGGAATATTTAGGGGTGAAGGGTCATTTGCTTCAAAGATTATTTCTGTTTTAGGCAGGGGCTATATTGCAATTTTAACCGCAACACTAAAAATCGCTCCGTCACTTCTACATCGCAGTCTGATGCAGATTAATGGGGTTGTATTGCAACCCACAAGGTCGTGCAACTGCGACAAGCAAAGAGACGGAGCTGTTCCTTTTTTTGTTTGTTGCAGTATCGCAATGTGACCCCATTCACCTTCATTACTTTGCGAAGTTGCAGCAATATAGATTTATCTTGGTCACGTGTTACAGCCAAAATAGCGGTGTAGTGCTTTATTGAGAGGTGGTCGGTGATGGAAAATCTACTAAGCTATTGTTTAATGTGTCTTTATAGACAGTCAGTCTGATGCAGATTTGTCGGCAGCAGAAGTTGATGTTCTAGACCTGACTTCTGGGGAAAGAGATAAAGCGGATCAGGCTTCAATAATGGACACTGAACAGGTATCCAAGGACCAGCAGACTGAGAATCTGACTGTAGACCAAGAGGAGTCCAAGGAGGATGGAGAGGAGCAGTTGGAGGATGATGCTGTGAGCAACAAAAGCCTTGACCTTAATTTTGCAAGCAAGTTAATTGAGTTCAAGCTGTCAACTGGCGAGCAGGCAGCCAATAACTCTTGTGATGTTTGTGGCAAAAACTTTAAATTTGCTGCCACTCTTGGCAGACATAAAAGGGCACACTCGTGTGTTAGCAAGGGACAAGAGAAAAATGTTGAAAATGAATCCAATGAGGTATCGAACCCTGTCTGCAGTTCCACTCATGTTACTGCTGATGATCAAGGAAGTCCAGATGAAGAGCTCCCTGTTGACTTAAAAATCTCTAAATCTACCATGGTAGCCGAACCCTTGGGACAGAAGCAAATGGAGAATGAGGAGAACTTTGAGGAGAAATTGGAAAAGTTATTGGATAAAAGTGATGAAGACAAGGACACCAAACCAGAGACAAAGGGGACAAAGGCAGACAAACGGAAGAAAATCTGCACAGTCTGTAGTAAACGTTTCTGGTCCCTTCAGGATCTCACAAGACATATGAGATCTCACACAGGTAAGTGTGGCTTCAATTTCACAAAGATTCAGTCTACTGTTCAAACCCTGTATCTAAACACCCAGTCTAAGAATTAAATAGGTTTTCACACAAAAAAAAGTACATTTTAATTATTAGATCTTGGAATAATATGTTTCACAATTGGATGTGTTAAAAACATGTTCCTGTGCTGAGATAATCTTATAAATGTACCTCTGCTGTGCACTGTGTAATGGCTGTGAACATGTTTTTAACACATCCAATTGTGGAACTTATTTTAATTCCAAAGATCTATGTATTAAAATGAACTTTGTTTGTGGGGAAAACCCCTTTAAGACCCCCATACACATTAGACTAATGTTGGCCGAACCCATTGACCTCCTCCAGTTCGGCCAACAGTCTAATGTGTATGGGGACGCCGGCCGACTGGTGGTCGGGGAAGATGTCTATCACTCATGTTTCATTTCGAACTTCCAATTATGTTGTTCTCCTGGAGATAAGCCACCAGCCAACGTGTCAGTTGGTGGCTTTCTCATACATAACACAGGAATGATCAGCTGAACGAGTGCTCCTGTGCATGACAGAATTGGCTGAAATGGCGGGCAACTGAACAGTCAGCTGAAGGCTCTTTAGGCCGACTGCCATAGCTTTAGGGCCCCGTCTCACATAGCGAGATCGCTGCTAAACAGCGATCTCAGCAGCGATCTCGCTATGTCTGACACGTACCAGCGATCGGGCCCCTGCTGTGAATCGCTGGTCGTGTCAGAAATGCCTGGACTTTTTTTTTGATCGCTGGTCTCCCGCTGGCCAGCACGCATCGCTGTGTGTGACAGGCAGGAGACCAGCGATCTCCTGGTAACCAAGGTGCACATCGGGTTTCCAGGCGCGGGGCTGTGCCTGGAAACTCGACGTGTACGTTGGATACCAGCACGCTGCTGCAGGGGAGCTGGTAACCAAGGTACACGTCGGGTTTCCAGGCACCGTGCAGCACCTGGAAACCCGACGTGTACCTTGGTTACCAGCTCCCTGCACCAGTGGGCTGGTATCCAACGTACAGTGCTGGTAACTAGGCGACGTTACCCGCAGTGTCGCTGTCCTGATCGCTGCCTGTTTGGCAGCTCAGCAGCGATCATGTAGCAACACACCAGCGATCCTGATCGTTGTTGGGATCGCTGGTGTGTCGCTATGTGAGACGGGGCCCTTAGTGTCTTTTTTGTTGCCATTTTTGGCATCCTTTCACTCAGTACCCCCACCTATGCCTCTGAAATGAAGATACACCGAGTACAGGGTATACTATAAAATCCTTATTTCTAATAAATATATTTATAAATGTGTACATGTTCAGTCAGGGTAAAGTAGATACTTGATTTGCAAACTCTGTGCTATTAGATGCTTTTCATTTATTTATTTCTTTTGTATTTTGTAGGCGAGCGACCTTACAAATGCCAGACATGTGAACGCACATTTACTCTGAAGCATAGTCTGGTTCGTCATCAGCGAATCCACCAGAAAATAAGAGATAATAAAAGCCAAGAGAAGGAAAGCGACAAGGAGGAACGGCTGCTTAGAGGTGATGAAGAAAGCGATGCGGAGTCCATGCAGAGCAGTACTCACCACATATCTGAAAATGAATGCGATACACCAACACCTAACAGCCAGGCTGCGACTAGGAGCAAAAAAAGTCAGTTTTCCAATGTGGATGCTGAGGAATCATCTCAAAGCAATAAAGCTGCATCAATAAGAGACGCCCTAAAAGACAGCAAAAAAGATCCAGACCTGAAAAATGTAGAGGGTAGTAATAAGGAGCTGGAAAAGGCTACCATGAATCCTATAACCTCAGAGGGATCTCAGTCTATTGTAGGGCCTAAATGAGCCAATATTAGGAGGCGCCTTCCTGTTTTGCAAAGAAAGAATCATACTTACACTTGACCTTTTTGGATGCATTTTCTACATCAAATTATGACAGGCCATACCATGTGCCATAATCTTTGTTTAGATAGAGAAACTTTATATGGATATTGAGTGCCTTACTACTTTATTATGTGTTTTTGGTATTACACTTTTTCAATATTCAGTCTTGTACATAAGAGGAAATAACTTTGATGGATCCTCAAAGAGGACATTTCCCATTGATGCATTAAATATTTTTTGTGTGTTCATCAATCACTGTCTTTCCAGAAGTGGATTTTTCTGGTTGTGGAGAAAGCAATAAATTACTTCAGCCAATAACTGGAAGAAAGTCAGTGGACATGCAGAAAAGGTTTTCTACCAGACCTCCTGATCTTCAACATTTCTGAGCTTTGAATTTGCTGTGCATTGTACAAGTGCTGGATGAATTTCTTCACAAAGCGTATGGCAGTCGTTATAAGCCAGGAAAAAAAAGGCAGTTCTGAACTTCGCAACCCGATCCTGCACATAACATATCTGTATGGTGTTCTTATTGAGTAGTTGTTCTACCTCGGAGAAACACACACAGAGGATTCAGCAGAAGCATCACCACCGATGTCTCAATTCTGTTTGCTTGAATTCAGCAGCTTACTAGTCTCTGCATTTTGCAGAACCGTATGGGCAATATTTGCCTTCTTTTTCAAATATTACCAAGTAACTTTTGAGTCCTGGTATTATTAAACATGTAAAAATCTAAACTTTTTTTTATTATTTTGGATCCTAGCCTTCGACAGTTCTCTCGCGTTGCACCATTCCAACCCTGTTCTCAGTGAAAACAGAGGTTTGTGCACAATAAGGCAAATGGAGACTTTTCTTGTGTCCTGCCATTGAGGTTGGCAGAGGACAGAAGTGGACTGTGAAAAGAAGCAAAAAGAGTTCTGTCTTCCAATATAAGAGGCCTTACCTTTTGGGTTTTCATCTTTTTATTTTAGGCAGGATTGTACTACTGGAGAAAAGGAGGAGCTAGATTAGAATTTGTACTATGGCGCTTGAAGATGAGCCTGTTCAAGAATGGTGTATGTCTGTGCGTATATATATATATATCTATCTAGTGTGCCTGTTGGGTATGTGTGTGTGTATGTATTGCATATATGTCTACACACTTAGATACAAATACGAATGAGCAGTTTGTTATATATATATACCCTACTGTAACTGTGCAATTTGCCCCCTCGGGTTTCGTGACCTCTAGGACGTGAAAATATGTTCACAATTTTTTTTGTTATTGAAGACTATATGCCTCCCTTTACACGGATTATACACATATATCAGTTACTTTTTGATTTATCAATGGCTCAGGCTCTTTGTGTCATGGAGACTGGTATTACGAAGGTCTTCTTCTGGCCGCTAGCCCATTGCGTGGTTGCTGGAGGTATTACTTCTGCATTTCCACAAAGCAGTATTTGAGATTATGAACCTCAACATTTCACAAGTTCTGATTTTTCTGCATTTAGTCTAGAGTTTCTTAAACAGACACTGCAGCTATTGACAATGTGGTGGGGCTGTAGGGGAAGAGTCTTATTCTAACACGTCCTAAATCGGGAGTGGAGGTCAAATCCGAGCGGGATCGTTCAGTAATACACTGTCACCGTACCTGTGCAATGCCTGACAATCAACAAAATGACCAATATTACAGAGCAGCAGCTAAAGCCATGCCTTTCTAAAAGCAAAAAAGCAATATATGTTCTATGGAAACTAATATATTTCTGTATGAGATGAGCAGATCTATAGACACTCGTGACTATCTCTGGAGAATGGTAAATCACAACCAATGATTCCTACTTCTTTTTACCAAGTGTTCTTATTAATCAGAATCAATTAAAGGACAAGTGTATATTTTAGTCATTTTCTTTCAATTTGTACGTCTCCAGACCATTGATGTTACATGTTTTACTGTAAAGTGATGTATCAAAAATCTGATCGGCCCATCAGAAGAGCGGGACGTCTGTTAGCAATAATGAAAACGGAATGAAAGCTTTATTTAATGTATGTATACCCTGATAGATAAGGTCTTTATCATATGTTTTGTTCTAAATACAAATATATCATAAATGAATTTAATATGAGTTGTTCCCAAACTATTGTGTCTTGGATATTAAACTGTGAAGTATATGCCATGATTGAACTCTGAGTGAATCGTAGATATTTAGTTTGCATGTTCAGCTAATTTTTTTTTTTTGTCCTTTTTTCCTTTATTTTCTCTCAGGGCTTTGCAGATTGATTTCTATGAATTATTTTATTAATTTTCATCATTTCCACGTATCAGATTAAGTGCGCCATATATTTAAAACCGAGGTCATGAAATCACTACAATAAGCACTTGACTGTGAATCCAATAGAAGCCCAATCACGTCGCTATTGATCATTTTATAGCGGGGGCTACAGAACAGTCACAATTCCAGTATCCCAATGATTTTTCTTCCTGTCCTCTGACTGTACGAACAACATTAGCAACGACATACAATTGTAAGGGGAAGCTATGGTGACAATGTCAAATTTCTTATTTTTCTAAAGGGAACTTCAACTGCTGCTATGCATTGTGTACAAGACTAGTCTATGCCACATGAACAGAGAATCCTTTTTGTTTTGGTACTTGTTTTCCTCCTTATTATTCAGCTGTACAATACATCCAAATTCAGAATGAAATGCTGTTCTTTATGAAACAATCTAAGCAATAAAATATTATATTTAAAATTAATGTACTGGTAGGCTGCAGTTTGTGAGTATATTTCTGCATCTCCGACATAAAAACATATGAAAGGGTAGTATAAATATACAGTACAGACCAAAAGTTTGGACACACCTTCT
>VIAB01000284.1:376187-406266 GCA_009801035.1 Oophaga pumilio | reverse complement strand
GTGTAGTTACGTCACATTGGTGACGTGGAAGGAAGGGGGTTTCCGTCACACCCCTCATCAGTACAAAGTATGAGATCTGATTTGGCTAGGCGAGAGGATCTGGACTGAGGTCTATGGGGTAACGTTTCTCCTTGAGAGTGACATAGCAGTCCTGGCATGTCAATTTAAGGAGGCTGATTCACCGTGCAATGCTCCTCTGGGAAATTTAATATATAAATTGCCTGTTCAGAGAGGAAAAGGACTAGAACTCTATAGCGCCCCCTGTTGTAAGCAGCAATCTAAGCATGCACGGTAGATCTTTTTGTTCTTCATGAGATACATCTCTAACAGAGGAGTCTGGCAGCAATTCTCAGAGAACACCTGAGCGCTCGTCATGTGTTTCACCCACATATTTCAGCAGCCGCCTCTACAGCAGGACTCCCCTTAATTAACTTGTCACTGAAACTTATTACCATTAGACTTGCAGATTTGCCATCAGATCAAATTTCCATGGGACAGTTCTGTGAACCAGACGACAAAAGGAAGTGTAATTCGTACAGATACAGATAGGGCCAGAAATATTTGGACAGTGACCGAATCTTCGCGATTTCAGCTCTGCAGGCCACTATTTTTTATTCAAAATGAAACAACTGAGCTGCAATTGAAGTGGAGACTTTCAGGTTTAATTAAAGGAGTTGAACAAAAATATTTTGTGAAACGTTTAGGAATTTCAACTATTTTTCTACAAAGCCTCCTAATTTCATGGGCTCAAAAGTAATTGGACAAATTAATGTTTCCATAAATAAAATGTTCATTGTTGCTTGTTTGTTTTCTGCCTTATGTTTTGTCTGAAGCCTGTGAAATGCTGCTCAATGGTGATTGACTTGGCAATTGCAGAATATTCCACTTTTTTGCTTTCGCAGTATGTTTTGGGTCATTGTCCATCTTACTGTGAAGCTCCGTCCAATCATCTTGCTGCATTTGAGTGAATCTGAGCAGAAAGTCTCGACTGTACACACAGTATTCATCCGTCGGCTTCTATATTCAGTCACATCATCTATAAACACTAGTGACTCGGTGCCATTGGAAGCCACGCATGCCCGCGCCATCACACTGCCTTCACCATGTGCTCCAGAGGATGTGTTGTGCTTTGGATCATGAGTTGTTCCAAGCCTTCTTCATACTTTCTTCTTCTTCCCATCATTCTGGTACAGGTTGATCTTAGTTTCTTCTGTCCAAATAATGATTTCCAGACCTTGGCAGCTTCTAAGTCTAATGTTGCCTATCTGTGTGTGTTTAAGGCTGATTAATGGTTTGCACCTCATGGTGAACCCTCTGTATTTACTCTGATGAAGTCTTCTCTTTATAGTAGACTTAGGTACTGAAACACCAACTTCCAGGAGAGTGTTCTCCACTGGGCTGGATGTTGTGAGGGTTTTTTTCTTCACCATGGAAAGGATTCTGCGATCATCCAAAACTGTTGTCTTCTGTGGACGTGCAGGTCTCTTTGCGTTCCCGAACTCACCAGTGCACTTTTTTTTTGCAGAAGATACCAAACTGTTGAATTGGCCACTCCTAACATTTCCATGCTCTCTCTGGTGTATTTCATCTTTTTTTCAGCCTAATGATGTTTTGTTTCTCTTCCACTGAGAGCTCCTCTGACAGCATGTTGTGGGTTCACAGCAACAGCTTCCGAATGCAAATGCCACACATGGAATCATCTTCAGACCTTTACCTGCTAAATTGATGATGGATTAATGAGTAAAAAGCCCATTCAGACCACTAAAAAGCTTTTTCAAATAATTGTCCAATTATTTTGGTCACTTGCTGAAGAATAAGTTCAATATTATGTCAGGGATCAACATGATGTGAGTTTAAAAAAAATCACCCTACGATATATGCTTTAAAAAAATATAAAGAAGTAAGACTTTTTGTATGTTACACTGTGTACATTACGCATGACAATATATTGACCGCACCACATACATGCCCCTGCCCATTGAATCTACAGTTATGGCGACCACAGATTTCATAGACTTCTTATGGCACATCACGCCATAAGACCTGTAATTCTAAAGGGAAGTGAGCATATAATAGCATAAAAATATCTGAGCTTGGAGAAATTCCAGTGACCTTTACAATATGCGCACTTGACATTTGTCAGCAGCTGAAAGTGCAAATTATGACATAAATGGACTTGTTAAATTCCTATATACATAATCACAATGGATCGTCGGGAAAAACTACATGTGATTGAAAATGTTGATAAAAATGGAATTCAGAGCTGCCTTCCGTACAATTGTGTGGACCAGTTATTACATTGGAAACTTTCACAATTAAACTGGTTGTTCAAGGCCACGCTCAGTGTTTGAGTATTTAATCAATCTGCATACTTCATCCTGCTCTGTTTTGCAGGTCAATAAACTAGCTGGATTTATACAATGGGTGATCGACATATTAGCAAACATCTATTGTTCAATTACCCTATGTCCCTGTCCCCCAAAGATAGCAGACAATAAGCTGCAGCAAACAACTCAAGAGTCAACATTCAAATAATAGACTATGATTCATGTGACAACAGTCTATGTTTCTTGACCGACCAACCGAAGAAAAACACATAAATTTAATAGCCAACATTCAGACAATAGCCTATATCTCCTGGCCTCCTGAAAATAGATGTCTGGATATTTAAGATTAAATGCTATGTCATTACAGTTAGCATTTTACATCAGTATTTATAAGCCAAAACCAGTAGTGGAACAATCAGAGGAAAAGTATAATAGAAGCACGTCATCACTTCTGTATTTACCACCCACTCTTTATTTTGGCTTACAAATACTGATGTAAAATATTGATCGAATTATGGTGGTAGGATATGTCATCAACATCTTGAATTTTAGGGATTAATTGCTCAAAGAATCAAACATGAACCCACCAAAAAAAGCAAAGGAGATGAAGTAGCACAACGATGGTCGCGTCCAACCTATTGCTACTATTTGGATATGATGGGATATTGTAGCAATGAGAAAACAGTTTCAGAAAGTTCAATGTTATTATACAGCCCCTATACATTTACCCCATGCAAAGGCAGGCTGAGAATAATAATAATAGTGTTACTCCTTTCCTTATTCAAATTGTCTCTTCAGAGAGGAAGACGACTTGAACTTTAGCGCTACCTGTTGGAAGTAGCAAACCTAAGCGTCAATATTGATCCTTTAATGTGCCTTGCAATATGACTTAGGATAAAAGCCAAACCTGAATTTCAATTTGCAGACACGTGTTTCTGGGTGTTGCTCCTTCTCAGTGCAAAGCATGAGATCTGATTGGGCTGTATGACAGGCTTCTGAATGGGGTCTAATTGGTAACGTTTCTTCTTTTGGAGAGTGACATAATTGACATAGAAACGGTACGCTTTAGACCCCAGTCAGAAGCCTCTTACCCAGCCAAATCAGATCTCATGCTTTACACTGATGAGGGGCAACACCCCGACTCATGTGTCTGCAAATTTAAAGTCTGGTTTGGCTTTTATCCTAAGTCATGTGAAAAAGATCATTAAAGGGTCGATATTAACTTTGGGATGGCTACTTCCAATAGGTGGCACTAGAGTTCCTGTCCTCGTCTTCTCTAAAGTGACAATTTGCATATTTAATTTCTCGGAGGAGCATTTTATGGATTAAAAGCCTCCTTACCCCGGCATGTCACTCTTCATAAGGAGAAACGACACCTCTTGGTCACCTTTCCTTGTGACAGCTGATGTATTGACTCACAAGGGGGCTGGCTTACTATAGAAACACTCAGCCAGCCCCCTTCACACACTTATCCAGGCATGTGACTGTGTGACCCGCACCACAATTGTGGTTTACCAGGGATATGGGGTACTCGGAGCCGAGCCCATGGAAGTCTATGGGATTTGTCACTGGCAGCGGTGGCTCGGTCCGTGTCCCTGGCGGTCAGGCGTATGATGGGGGTTATTTACAGGGGATGTAGTATAAGTATCAGTTCGTGACGCCACCTGTAGTTTCTGGTCACTGTAGACCAGCGCTGCAGAATAGATCTCTGAGGGGATGGTAAAGCAGCTGGTTGTTGGGTCCCCTACAGGTGGGACTTGTCCCTCTGAGTCTATGGTGTGGTGATATGGTGTGCAGATGAAATAACACAGTCCCAGTCAAAGCGGCTTCTTTTCCATACCTTTTACTTTCAAGTTGTTCAGGCAGGTCCCGGGAGCTGTTAGGGTAGATGGAGGATGTGCTTCGAGGTAACGGCCGAGCAGGTTAGAGGCCTCCTTAACTTTCAATACGATGAGTCCAAATGGCATGAAACTCAGCTAACTCTAATACTCCGGCTATATCTATAGCTGTATGGCCCGGTCGGTATAGTGATGGAGCCTTTCCAGTGGTGGAACTAAGTCCTTGCTTTTGTCCTGCAGAACTCAAAGGCCTTATTCTCCTGACTCCAATTACGTACTGACACGGAGGGCTTGTTCCTGCTACTTGAAGTCCAGCAACCTCTGGTTTTTCTGCTACCACGCATAAAACGATGATAACGCTTCGGTCCCCAGTGACCGGTGATTAGTGCGGACAATTAAATGTTTTAATGCACTTCTATAATCCTTCCACTGTGCCTTTCGCTCTGCTCCTGCTCTCAATATAGCACTGACTAGGCTAGGATAATATCCAGATATCCGTACTAGCCTCCACTTAAGCACTGTCTCACTGAAACTCTACTAGACAGACTTCCTCACTGTCTGGCGACAGGAAACTAACTGCCTTGAGGTGAGAGTCACCTCCCTATACACCCCTGATGGGTGTGTCTCTAGTGTGTGAGTGATGTCAAGCTTTTAACCGTTACCTGTCCACTCATCCTCCTGGATCATGTGTGCCTTACAGATCAGGGCTACACATGACAACACAAGAACACTGCCCTGTGTGGTGCATAGAACTGTAAGAGGTCTTTCTGGATCCTCTGATGGTGCAATGCGTCCTCACAGACATTTTTTTTTTACCTTGTGTTAGCTAATTATTTACTTATGTATTTACTATAGGGTAGATGCTCATTTTGTGTTTTATCTGTGAAATGGCCACAGTGTGAACATGTTCTTACACCTTGCACGTATACCAACTTATGCTCAAACACGCTTCTTTGGTTTTAACTCGTCCTGACCGCCTTGCCGAATGTGCATCTACTAGGAGAAAATGAGCTTTATTCCTCCGGGGAGCCGGCGGCTTTCAGTCATAAGGACGTATACTACAGTCACACTCACAGGATGGTTCATTATACTAGCCACGCCCCTACACTCTGATTGACAGACGGCTCTGAAGCACATATGTGCGGAGCGAGCTGAAATCCAGAGGCTCTCATGAAGAAATAAGCTCATTTTCTCCCAGTAGCCGCACTGCCAGTAAGTATTATAACGCTACCAGCAGATTAACCCTATATCTGCAGGTGAATAGCCTTTTTCAAGGTGATAGGTTCCCTTTAAGGAACCTATATTATTTTTGCTGTATATGAAGGTGCTGACACTGTATAGTATTTAGGCTGTTTGGAAGGATTATTTGTGCATCACACTATGGCACCTATTGGGCCCTTTTTTGTAATGTATGACAGCATAAAATAAATGGGAAGGGGTGCAAAGTTAAATATTAGGTGGACTAGGAGTTAGAACTGCAGCCTTGCAGCGCTGGGGTTCTGGGTTCAAATCCCACCATCAAGGAGGAGTTTATATGTTCTCCCCGTGTTTGCGTGAATTTCCTCCAGGTTCTCCGGTTTCCTCCCACACTCCAAAGACATACTGATAGGGAATGTAGATTGTGAGCCCCGATGGGGACAGAGATGGTAATGTCTGTAAAGTGCTGCAGATTTAATGGCGCTATATGAGTAAGTATAATAAATATTATTATTTATTTAATTTGCCCCCTTAATTCCAGGGAGCTGTACATGCAAAAAATAGGGTTTGCAAAAAGTCCACCAGTGTTTAACTCCTATTTAAGTCGCCTGTTGTAAAGAATCATCCAGGCCTCCAGATTTACACAGACCATTGAAATGAGGTGTAAAATTTTATGTTAGTCTTTTAATTAAAAAAAAAATACCGTCCGTCGCTCACGCAGATGGCGAAGAAGAAATAATTGTTTAAATCCTGGAGGAAGCGTCACGAAGCCTCGGTAAACTTTAATCTGAGCTCATTAATGTGTTCCTGCTCGGAAAAGACACTGGTTCTTTCTGGCCGGAGGACAAATATCAACAGCAAGTAATATTATACGTGCCAAATGTCAGCGCAAATGAACACAAGTGAAAGCTGCGCCGTGTGTACTGGGTCCAAAATCTACCGTAGGAAGGGAGGACCCTGACTCCGGGCACCTCCTCGGGGGCCATATCGTCCATATCCGTGGAAAGCAATGAGGGGTCTTCTGCTCTTGCTGAAGCACTACATCTCCTTCATTTAGCTAGTTGGAGGGGGTTCCCTAATGATCAGATAATAACGGGGCGGCCATCACAATTATGGCCAAGAAGACATAAGAAAAAAAGTCCAGCTCACCGTAATGGACATCCTTAGATGTTTGGAGCACAGGAAACGCTGTGTTAAGGCTCGGAGCAATAAAAAACAAGAGAAATCCAGCTCAGCGAACTTGTGAACAAGCAAAAGTGCTCAGCAGAGAGTAAACCTACCTACCTATCCTAATTGACAGTTCCTCAGTGTCCCTCCTCCCTGCTGAGATCTCACACTGCTCAGTGCAAGCTGCAGCTGTCAGTCAGGCTGGGTGGACGGAGACCTATTACACTTCGACTCATTTTATTATCAGGATTATTCTATTATATACTTTTAAAGTAAATGCAATAGATTTACCCAGGTTTATTCTCATAGTTTTGCATTGTCTAAAACTATAAATAATACTTAAAAATAAAATATAAAAATAATGCATAAATTGGTAAAATTCGTACCTAATAGAATCTGCCTTTTTTTTTGGCTGGAAACTCGGAAATAAAGTGGAATTTTACTTTTTATAAAAAGGTTGCACAAGACGAGAATAAAGGACTCTTGCCTTTTGGGTATGTCTGGTATTGCGGTTCAGCCCCTTTGACTTGTAACTGCAATACCAGTGACTGCCATTGCACAAGAGTGGCACTGTATTCAGAGAAATATTTTTTTTTAGTGTTATCCAACTCTTTTAATGATGTTTCCTATAATCTTTGCTAAATATTTCCTTTTATTGTGTGTTACAATCCGGTTCAGATGCATCAGCAGATGGTCAGGGCTGGATGCCCATATGCTCATTGTTTTATCGTATTCCACGTTGGCGTTCATCTGTATAAACTCGCCCCAAAATTAATCAGATTAACACTTCAGTCTATAAAACGCCTCTCGCTTTCCTTCTCTTCATCTGTCTTCTTGTTAATTGAGGTTTTGATGTCAGAAGAGCAGCTGAAGAGTAAGAAGAAAGGAAGAGGAAGTTCTGTGTCCGGACGAGATGACGAATGTGTCACAGACATGGTGACGGGCACCAACTACTGCATGTTGTGCCTCGTGTGAACGCTCCCTATAGGGGCGACATGTTAACTCATAGGGCGCAATTCTACTTTGTAAGGAAAATAATAATGGACAGATCCTTAGAGCGGAATCCAAAATTTCCGGAATCCTCCCTCTCCGCCACACTTCCAGTGCCTGAGCATTCATCCAATGATATGATTATCCTGCAGAGACCAGTGGTTCCAAAAGCGATAACCGCCAAATATACTGTCATAAGTTTCCCTAAAAGAACAAGAAAACGAAAAGCAGCACAATTAAACGTCCAACTGGAATTTTCCGATTTGCCCCTGGCAAAACATAATTCACCCGCGTTTCGCCTGTCGGCTTCTTCTTGGGGCAAGCCCAAGAAAATCCCGACTGGAATGTAATTGTCCAGCAGTGCTGCTCTATGCCCACTTGTTCATTAAGGGAATCTCTTGACAGTATTGTGGTCGCGATAACTGGTGAAACTTCTGGCCTCAGAAAGATTGATAGCAACATCGATCCGAGTGTGTCACTGCAGAGCTGTGTGTGATTATGAGTGCAAAGCGTCAGTCGTTACAACGTTCGACCTATAGATAGTAATTGTAACAGCTCGTTTACATATTAAGAAAAATGTGTATTTCTCTTGAATATGATATTTGATCCTAGATATCACGGAATCATTTTATTTAACTTTCCCTGCATGCCCATATAGATGACTTTCGAAGATGGATTCTAATGACAGATTCCCTTTAAAGTTAATTTGTTAGCAGATTTTTGTTTCCTCATTTGATAGCAGCATGATGTAGGGACAGAGACCCTGATTCCGGCGATATGTCACTTACTTTACTGCTGCTGCAATTTTGATTGAAAACTGTTTTTCTGCTGCAGATCTACCAGTTCTCTGAATCTTGAGCTTTGTATAACTCCGCCCACACCAATGATTGGCTGCTTTTTGTGTAGACTGTGTATAGACAGAAGGCTGCCAATCAGTTGTGGGGGCGGAGTTAGACTACTTGGCAGCAGGTTTAGTCCTCGAGTGATAATTTTCTGCTGATAAAACAGTGATTGTATAAAAACTACAGCAAGCAGATAAGTAAGTGATACATCGCTGGAATCAGGGTCTCTGTCTCTACATTATGCTGCTCTTAGATCAGATAGCAAAAACCTGGTAAGAGCTTCCCTTTAAATGACAGCGCAGCTATATAAAAAAAAGTTTTGTTTTGTTCTGCATTGCGTAAACCCCGAACTTCAGATTGTAAACGCCATTTCACATCGTTCCACCCTGCGCATCAGTAAATCCCTGGATAAGCCAGTCTTATCATCTCCTGCCTCCAGCTACAGAAGCAGCTGCTGACTATTCTCCAGCCTCCGTGCTTCTCACAGCTGCTGCATCCCACACAAAGACAGAGATTACCTGTATTCATGCACCACGGTCTATCCAGAGACAATGGCCGGATACAGATCTTATGATATCGGTTTACACATTACACGCATGTGGCGGTTTTATAGCAGAATCCTCTCGGCTCAGACATATTTTTGTGGGTCATCCGCATATGGAAGCTGATAATTCTGGCAAATATTTTAAGAAATTTCAGTGATTATAGCTTCAGGTTCTTAACATATTGCTGAGAACTTGCTGGCCCTCCGGCTAATCAGTTGGGAAGTATTGGATTTCAGAAAACAGAGTTTAGTTTGTCTTTATGGATTTCTTTACAGTGTGTGCCGCAGTATCATCCCATTAGTTATATGTTGTATTTTACTTACAGTTTTAATAGTAAATCTATGCCTTATACTGCTATTATTTTTCTTAGGAGTCCAGTGGGTGGGCCTACATATTCAAGACATCTTAGGACCGCCCACTGGACTCCTAAGCATAGTAAGTGTGGGGAATTAAAAATAAAATACAACTTTTTTCCCACTAAGCTATATATCGGACTTCTCTTTTCCTCCTGGTCTACACTATTCTGCCTGCAGCTGAGACATGATGATCCATAGGACAGGATCCCTTTAAAAATGTATTCATGTTCTACCTCTTCTTTTTACTGTTAGCTATACTTCAATTGTAGGAATCACTAATGAGGTTATACAGGGTTAAAATAAAAATAAACACGCTTTCTTTTAGATACAGCGCTGTCTATAGGTTGTGTCTGGTATTGCACCTCAGTTTCAATTAAGTGATTGGCTGTTATCTGTGCTGCAATACCTAAAACTGCCTGATGTGGCGCTGTTATTTTTTTTACAAGAAAACAACCAATATTTTTTAATCTTATAAATACCTTATAACTTTTAATTTTAAATAATCAGTGATACACACAAAGGGAATGTGTTGGTAGAAAATAACCAGCTGTTGAAATTAGGTTTTCATATTATTTTTTTTTTAATGTTTGGTAATTTTTTTTATTTTACATAAAAAAATAAAAATAAATAAATCTTGAAATCCCCGTACTGACTACTGGGGCTATTCTAGACTGATATTACATGCCCTTTTAGATAATGCACTTGCACATTAGCAGCAATAGTGTCAGTCTAGCATTACAAGCATTATATAAGCATTACATAGTAGAGCTAATAGCGTCATTCAAGACTACAACTCATCCCACCCAAAAAAAACAAAAACAAGCCCTCATATGGCTTTATGCCAGCAAAAAAAAATGATGGCTTCAGGAAGAAAAAAAAATAATTCAGAAATAAAGATTAGCCTCATCGGGAAGGAGTTCATACTGGCTTAGCTCCCAACCGTCCTGGATTCAGTGGAACTGTCCCAATTTGAGGGCTCAATCCTGGGCATAAAATATTCACCTCTCTCCAATGTCTTCATCGCTGCATAACTCCTCCTCCGTGAGGGGCGGGGCCGCATATCTTTGCATAAATTAAATGATTCCATTCCGTTCCTATCCTGTGATCTCCGCAAGATGTGAACCGACAGGCTCATGTTTACAGGCAGCAGCTAAAACTATTGAGCCTCAAGCTCTGTTGATGTCAATGAGAGAATTGTGTATACTTGATCTGTATTGCAGACACTAACTCCACATGCAAATTATGCTGAGACATAGAGATATATTGTATATAACAGTGTACTTTTATGTTTCTGTATTCTAGAATAAGAATTGCAAAGATATTTTTTCTTTTTATAAAATTACTAAAAAATAATGAAAAACACTTAAAATAATGTCATTTTTAAGTGCTTTGTTAAAAAAGAATAAACATCACAAATCAGTCAATAACACGGACGTAACGACCCGCACATCACAGGGATCAAATTATTTATGGGGATCGGTAAATGGCGTAAAAAAATGGTGTAATTGTTATTTTATCTCCATTAATCCGTTAAAAAAAATAATTTTTTAATGCTTTTGTTGTACTACAGAAAAGCTTTGACTCTGCCCTTAAAAATACAACTGCATTTTTTTTACATGCATTTTTTGTTTTTCAGGCTCAGCATAGAAGCCTATAGGGAAAAAAGGACTAAAACCGCAGAGTACAGCCGCACTGAGGGCAGAGATTTAATGCAATCACATCCACTTTGCTTAGACATTTAGACCTTCACAAGTAGCGTCAATGCTGCGCATTTTCTGCTGCTTTTTTTTTTGCCCAAAAATTCTACTGTGTTTAATTGTCCAAGCAAAGTGAATTCATGATTTCATGAAAACTGCGCCTCCTGTGCATCTAGACACGCCACTGAACTGTGCGGTTTCGGTGGGTTTTTTTCTATGTGGAGCCTAAAAAATGTCATAGTTTTTTAAGAGCAGAATTAAAGCTTTTCTGTACTATAAAAAAAACACATTAAAAACCCTTGCTTCACATCTGTACCAGAAAGGCATCAAATGAGGGGGAAAAAGGTATAAAAATGCAGCAAAAATGCAATAACCAGAGAGATAGGGTCGGTCTTAGTGGGGCCTTGGGCAAAAGTTTAAAACAGGGCCCCAAATGCTCACATATTGCACCATCACACAAAAACATTTTGGTTGTATTTACATGCGCTAATTGCAGGCCACTAAACGAGTGTCATCGACAATATTGAAGTCGTTCGACGCTTGTTTCCCGGCCTCTTTACATCGGCTGAGGAACATTGATGGGCACAGAATGATCACTAATAGATCAATGTTATCAGTAGCACATCTGCAGTTTTCGCCAGGCAATGTGCTGCTGAGAACAATGATTTTTATTTCGGCATAAAAAATCCATTCACTCAATGAATAGGCAGCATTTTGTATGTTTAGTATAATACACCCTATAGTCCTCCATATAGTATAATGTACCCCATTGTCCTCCATATGGTATAATATGCTCCCCATAGTCCTCCATATAGTATAATACATTCTCCATAGCTCTCCATATAATATAATACACACCCCTTAGTCTTCCATATAGCATAATGTGCCCCATAGTCCTCCATATAGTATAATACGCTCCCCATAGTCCTCCATATAGTATAATACATTCTCCATAGCTCTCCATATAGTATAATACACATCCCTTAGTCCTCTGTATAGTATAATACACTCCTCAGTCCTACAAATAGTATAATACACTCCTCATAGTCCTCCATATAGTATAATGCACTCCCCATAGTATAATGCTCCCAATGGTTTTTCATATAGTATTATTGATTCCCCATAGTCCTCGATACAGTATAATGCAGGTCCCATATAGTATATATGGTATAATGCACTTCCCATTGTCCGATAGAGTAGAATGCACCCCCATATAGCATAATGCACCCCATAGTCATCGATAAATGTGGCTTTCAAGGTCAGAGAGGTTGGGGACCACTGCTGTAGTCCATGGTTTTGTTGATGAAGCCCATCATTGGTGTCCAATATCTTGCAGTTCGTCTACAGGTTTAATGTCTCCAGTTATGGTCTGTGCGGCGGCTCCATGGAATTAGGATAATTCTCTAACCTGATCCCCGTGACTAGAAACTCTGAATCTAATCTGTAAGATAAATGTTGTTTTCTTCCCTTTGATCAGTTGTCTGTAGGTTTAATTAGGGGAGAAGAAAAAGCTTCTGTGAAATCAGTGCGGCACGAGTTGCAGTATTTTATTATTATTGCCTTACACACGTTGATGGATAATATACAAGTCGGGATTTAGAATATGCACAGAATAAACACGACACTGGAGAGATGGCGGCACACAGATTACTACATATCCATCAAGGTAAAATTGGGTTATGTGAATAGGTGTGATCCAGATTCATCATCACCAGGACGGCGTGTTCAGAGCGGAGCGGCAGGACGCTTGGTGACAGGTCGTATTGTAACGCGGATCCTGAATGGCACAAAAATAAATATGGAGCTGGAAGATGGACCGGGATAGTAATGGCCCACAGGCAAGGAGCGGCTCCGGGGCACAAGATGTTTCGTTTGTACTGATAGTGTAAATTATCGTATTCAGTCCGCTGCTCAGCTTTTAGCGCAGCCTATTATTTTCTTAAAGGGAAGTTATCATCAGAAAATTACCTATTGTTTAAATCAGTTTGTGTGTTACATGTGTTTTATTTTTGCATCTTTGACAATATTTGATTTTTTATATCATGATCTTTATAAAAAAATTGTAATCTTGCAGTTTTCACACTGGCCGCTTAGGTTTCTTTTTCAGGCTCATACTTCCTTGTCCTTTCAGGAAATGTTTTCAGCAGGCTCCTTATCATCAGAGGCAGCATTATGATGACAGGTAACACATCTATACACAGTTCATAATACAGGATCTACCAATCACAAAAGTTCATGTCACAGCTCACCTTCTCCTCCTCTTGTACAATGACAAATAATACCTCTACATACAGTAGATAGCAAAGGATCCACTACTCACAATAGGTGGTATCACAGCTCACCTCCTCCTTCTGTACACTGGCTGATAACACCTCTATATACAGTAGATAACACAGGATCCACCATTCACAATAGGTGATGTCACAGCTCACCTCCTCCTCCTGTACAATGACTGATAACACCTCTATATACAGTAGATAACACAGAATCCACCACTCACAATAGGTGATATCACAGCTCACCTCCTCCTCCTCCTCCTGTACAATGACTGATAACACCTCTACATACAGCAGATAACACAGGATGCCCCAATCACAATATGTGATGTCACAGCTCACCTCCTCCCCCTTCTGTATAATGACAAGTAACACCTCTTTTTACAGCAGATAACACAGGATGCCCCAATCACAGCATGTGATGTCACAGCTCACCTTTGCACATGCTCATTTGATGCTTCATTACAAATGGTAGGGTATTGTTCTGTTCATTTCTGCTAATGTACATGTCTTGTTTCCTGAAACAACAGGAAGTCAGAGTGTAAAAAAGCCTCCAATGTCCAAAGTGAAAAATGCTAGTTTACTATTTTTTCTTTCAATAATGATTGTGATATGAAGAAAAAAACATAAAAACCAATGTTTATAAAATACATGTAAGACAAAAACCTGATTAATACAATAGGTCATTTTCTGATCTTAGCCTTCCTTTAAAGGGGCTAGGCAGGATTAGAAAAAAAAATGGGTCTACTTTCTTTTTTCAACTAAAATAGAAAAAAAAAGAAAAAACATTTTAATTATAATCCTGGACAAATCCCTTTATATTTTCTAAAAGAAGATCTATCTCAAACTACGGTTGTTCTTACCATCCAGGCTAGTCATCAAGTAATGAAACTCAAACTGGTCAGGGAATGACTTCTTTCTGCAATTTGTGTTTGCCGAGAGCCTGCTGTAAGGCCATGTGAGTGTGGAGGAAGTTCCTTACCCCCAAATGTAAACTGCAAGAGAAAAACCAAAAAATTACAGGACATAAATGTACAAATGCCGATACAGGAATAAAATATGATCAGCCGATCACCACCGCAGTGATAACCTTGAATGACAGTTTCCCTTAAATTCCAAAGATTCCGCTAAAATGCTGATGATGTCGCTGATGACGCTTCATTTCAGGGCGGGGACAGAGGTGCGGCACTGCCCCCTGATAACATCTCATTTGAGTATCCCACCATGCACTTTTACAAACTGGAAATTGGTAAAAAAAAAAGAAGTTAGGTAATGTAATGAGAGAACAATAGGGAATTTTTAATTAAAGTATATTGGAAAAAAGCGATTCGATTATATAAATATATATTTTGGACAGTTATTACATGTTGAAAGGGCTCCCTAAAAATGAGTAGATCAAAAAGTGACCAGCGATCAGCTGGAATCTGTGTGGAAACCTGACAGTAAGTGTTCATTTTTCATACAGCGCCGCCAAAGGAAAAATGAAACATTACACAGTCCGCATGCAAATCAAAGGGTTGTGTGTGTAAGTCAGGACAGTACTGGTACTCCAGAGCCAGAGAGATTGTAGTCTGGGATAAGTGTCCTACACAGAGGAGCCCCCTCTCCAAACTCAGAGCTCTGCAAAATATGGCTACAAAACTGGACAACCCGCACACATTGCTGTCATGCCGGATATTTATCTTCTTCCTTTATGACAATGTTCAGCTCCCTCTAGTTTCTCCACTTGTACTTTAGTAAACTTATTTGATTAAGGTAGAATGTAATTTTCGGAATATCTCATTTAGTCTTTTATTTCTTCAATTTATTAGGTTGTAAAAAAAATAATGAAGCGAATTTTCATTATATGGAAAAAAAAGATTGGTTATGCCGACAGTTTGCACATAGAATCTCATGAATGTTTATCGAGTTCAACCAGGCGAAGAGCGGACAGAGCTATGGTGCGCCGACTTGCCAGTCAAATGTGCCCCTTTCTCAGGATTGGTGGGGGTCTTAGTGGTGGGAACTAGAACTTGTATTTATGGTATATATTTTAATAATGGTTAGACTATTTTGCTAATCTGTGTGGTGAATAGTTAACAAGTATACTAGGTTTGGGTCATGCCCCCAAAAAATATTGTTGAAAATTAGTAATTTCCCCTTCGCCATTTTTTAGCATCAAAAAGTTGCAAAACTTGACACACGGTGTAATTGCACAATTTTTTTTTCCCTTATGTGCCCTTTTGATTTGTAAAAGCGTGTATAACCAAACGCTATGCGACACATTTCCTATAATGCCAGAAACGGATGTAAAATTTATTTTTTTGACACTTGTCAGTCCAAAAATAAAAAAATATTGGCACGTCCTACATCAGCAAAATTTATATTACAACTGGCAGAGAAAAACCAATCATGATAAATTCCCTCCCTCACCTTTCAGGAATATACTGCGTGACCAATTGCTTGATTTTTTAACATTTTCTATCATTTTTTAACTTTTTTTTAACTATTAATTGCTGTTCATGGCATAAAATGTGTAACTTGTTTATATACAAAAAAAAAACAGAAACAAAACCCAAAGCCGATGGATGCATAAAAATAACAAAAACATATTTTTTCTTCTTTTTTTTCAGCACTTTTATATGCAACCATTTTTGGTAACGTGACAACAATCTTCCAGCAAATGTACGCCAACACAAACCGATACCATGAGATGCTCAACAGTGTCAGAGACTTTCTTAAACTTTACCAAGTGCCCAAGGGTTTGAGTGAGCGAGTCATGGATTATATTGTTTCCACCTGGTCTATGTCCCGAGGCATAGATACTGAAAAGGTAAGAATAATGTTTTTTAGAAGGTTTTTCACTATGACACATCTTTGATTTTACCGATTTGGGTGCTTTGATACTTACTGTTGGATGAAGTGTATTGAGCAATCGGCATCATGGAACTTTTGCTTCTCCAATGCCGTAAAGTTATTTGTTAGGGTCCTGTAGCAATATGAAACTCTTCTCCAAATTATTGTATTGGGGTTTTCCATGAAATTTAGAAGGGCCTGGTAGTAGGAAGACTAGCACAGGCCCTCAATGCCCAACAGAAATGGTGATGGGACCAATGAGCGCTAGGCCACCTCTCCCAAAGCAGTTGCATGGGTAGCGTTAATGATACGTAATCTTTTACTTTTCCCTTTACCGGTTTCACATGGCTGTGAAATGGCCTCATTTTAGGGTAAGATACCAGACATTCTGGGATCACGATCGGTTTGTTATGTGGATCTACTTCAAGTAGAATAACATAATATTAAATCTGAGGAAGAATAAAAAAAGGAAACCTTGACTATCCCTGCCCCGGGGGTACTCTTGAAGGTAGAGAGGCCTGAGTCTCTGACCTTATTATGTTCCTGTTAAACCCTGTTCTGTCCCTTCCCCCACCCCATGAGGCATCGGACAGAAATATAAGCTAAACAAGACACAAAAACAAAGCAAGGATAACAGAAAGAAAGAAACAAACACACACACAAACACTCGCCAAAGGTAAAGAGGTATATAGAAAAAGATAGGAATGTGCCAACCAAATGGGAATAGGACAATGAGGAAAACATACATTCAAAAACAGCATGCAAAAATCTCCAAGGTGCTAGAAAGCAAAGCTTTCACTGGCAAGACAGAGAAGGTTTGGCCAGGTTTTATAGGGAGAGGTATATGACCAGATGAGAAGCAGCTGAAAATGGAGCTGGCACACTTGTGACAGTTTTGTGGCTGACTTCGACAGGTTCAGTGGGTGGAGCAGAAGCCACATCCTACCATTTCACGTGCCCTATGCACAGTTGTGCTTGAAATTTGCACAACTTTACCAGGTGAGCAGCTTCTCTGAGACTCTATTTCTCAGTTATACTTATATTCCTACGATTTCACATATGGAGCGCTCTGCTTCTTATTCTTTCATAATACTTTCTGTCTATTATAACATTACCCAGTAAGCTTGATTTTTCTATTATTTATTAAAAAGTACAGGTAAGTGGGAATTTTCGGTTACTGCATGGCATGTTGAAGTATAATATTGAGCAAAAGCTTAAAGACCATGAACACTTTGACATCTGTTTTTTTATTCGGTTGCCTACATTATGTGAAAAAAATAGCTGTAATTACTATTTAATAAAAGTTTCCAACAGTTTAGCTTTTAGAGATTGTATACAACCAGAGTTGGGGCAAATCGATTCGTAGGAACCAGAACAGTGTCCAAGTCAATAATCTCTGGCCACAGGACAAGAGCCCTGAAAACTGTCTCCTACCTCCGAGCATCCACGGCTTTTCTTATGATTAGACGATGGAGCGTGAATTCATGGATGTAGGTTGATGAATATATGATGTCGTGCCAGCCTGGCTAATCAAAGGACAAGCCATGGAGATGGGAAGCAGGAGATCGTTCTTAGGGCTCTTGTTGTCACGCTGTCTAATGAGATGTTAACAATGTCAGTAAACTATTCTTACAGGGACAACACTCTAAACAGCATACAGTTTAGCAACATCAACATGTAAGTAAAGAATAGATTTACCTGACACGATATCCGTTGAACTCAGGGTTAATCTTGAGGACTTGTAAAAGCTGTAACAGGAAAGAGGTGGACCGGGGTCTAACCTGACCCTAAACTGGGGTCCTAACTAATCCCTCTCCTTGGAGGTACTGATAATGGTTCAGAGGTCCAAGTCTCCAGCCTAATCCTGTCTCCTATCAATCCCTGAATACCACCACAGGGATATGGGCAGATATCAACTAGATACACAATTTAGACATATAAGACAGACAGGAGTAAACACAGACTTGCATACACACACAAGCATAGAAGAAACATAAATGGTCTGGAATATAAAACTCTAAGCAATGTGAGCTAAATCAACTTAGAAGATCTCAACTAGAGTCTATACAGGTTCAATCCTATCTGTGGTCTGCATGGAAATTTCACTGGCAACTCCCAGAGCAGACAACAAGATTCTTAAAGGAAACCAATCAACAAATAATCAATTGCAGCCGGGAGGAACTGCACCCTGTGCCAGAACCGAGCACAGACAGAATTAACTCCCTAAGTGCCAAACACAAAGAAACAGCTACTCAGCTGTGAGAAGTCAGAATGTGCAACCGCGACGATCTTCGTGGCGATGCACACATGACACTTGTCCAGTAGCCAAAGATTATTGACCTAGCTGCTGGTCTGGGTCCCTTGAATCGTTTTGCACTAACTCTAGTTACAAAACATTGCAAACTGCTTGATGCTCTTCAGTCTCGACCCCGACAGCCAGCTCGATGGCAGTCCATCCTCCAGCCCCTTTTTGTGAAGTCTAAACTCAATTCTGTACATATGAAATTATAATTAAGCTTGTGTTCAGGAGAAGGCAGGAGAACGCTGAGCTATCGGGAATCTGTTGAGAGTGATATTGAGTAGCACTGAGCAGCTTGCAATGTGTTTTAATACATGCAAGCTGCAGAACGCAATGGTTAAGCCTTTTTAATTAAAACAAAATATTTTTTTTCTGTAATATGTATTTTTTTCTAGCTGTAAATAGCCTTCTAACCATGCCCGGGAGAAAGCTGGGTGGAAGTACACTTGAGAAAGCTCAATTTTGGGAATCGAGGTAGATATGTTTTTGAGGATGAGAGAATTTAATTTTTTTTACCTGAAATGACCATAATATAAATGTCGATGCGATATATCTTAGAACTTTGTATATTTGCAGCTTTGTATCTTCCTTAATCTAGAAGTCCATCAGCAACAATATCTCCTGCATATATTCTGCTCACATTATTTTGATAACATTTTCTTTTGCTTAGGGCATTGTAGGTGTCAGAAATAGTTGTTCTTCTTCTGTTATTCTTCATAGCCTAACTTGGTAGGTTAGAATAAACCTTGGGGGGACACTAAGAGCCCATCTTCGGTTGTATAACGATTGTTCCTTTGTTCTAAGAAGAGTTGGCGTTTCAGAAAAAAAAACATAGGAAAAAACTTTTCTTCTTAGGCCTTGAAAAGTTTTGTGACACTTTGCAGAAATAAAACATAACTGTTGGATTCCTTTAATATTAGCCATGCAAGGAGCCGCGTCTATAGTTATTCTTCAAGGTGGAGTTCAACTTTTCTGCACTGAAAACTAAAGTTTTACATTTCAGATCTTTTTTTTCTGGTCTCTGCTGAGGCATCAAAAAAGTATGAGCAGAAATTTGTCTTATACACCACAGAACTACGAAACATACAAAGATTTACACTCTGATTTTTTGCTTGCCGCTTTGTAGTGATCCCGTGGGTTCTGCAGAGAATTTCTCGGAAGTGATTATTAAGTGCAAAATTTTACATATATTTATGGTATATGTCATACTGTAGTTAAGTGCACAAGCACCCAAAATTTCCTGTCTCCACCTTCTTCACATTACCAACTAATAGTGATATGGATTCTACAGATTCATAGACCAGAATTTGTGAGAAAAAAGAGATAGCAAAATCTTCAGCAACCATTATTTGGAGAAGGGGATCTCGCTGCATACTCTTCACACATTGCATTAGACATAACAAATTATTGCATTCTATGGAGAGTGGATGGAGGGGTAAAATAGGAGTGAGGCACAAAAAACATAGATTGTGCTGCTGCTTTCTAGTAAGTGTTTATCTCACCTAAGAGATGAATTTATATCTACACTGGTCAGTACCACTGTATAAAATCCGCATTTCTGTGACTGCTGCTTTCTAGTAAGTGTTTATCTCACAAAGACCTGTAAACATATTTATACTGCTCAGTACTGCTGTATAAAATTCACCATGCTGCTTTCTAGTAAGTATTTATCTCACCCAAGACCTGGATTCATATCTACACTGCTAATTACTGCTGTCTATACAATGAATCATTAGTATTTGGTACCGTTGCCCTTAAACTGAATGACTTGGGTCACACGTTTGAGATATCCTTTGACAAGCTTCTCACAATAGTTGGTTGGAATTTGGGCCCATTCCTCCTCACAAAACTGGTGTAACTGATCCAGGTTTGTAGGTCACCTTGCTAGCGCTGGCCTTTTCAGCTTTGCACATAAATTTTCAATAGGATTGAGATCAGGGCTTAGTGACGGCCGCTCCAAAACATTGACTTTGTTATCCTTAAGCCACTTTGTTACCAGTATGGCAGTATGCTTCAGAACATTGTACTTTTGGAAGACCTATTTCCGCCCAAGGTTTAAAATCCTGGCTGATGTCTTGAGATGTTCCTTCAGTATTGCCACATAATCTTCTTTTCTCATGATGCCCTCTTTTTTCTGAAGTGCACCAGTCCCTCCTACAGCAAAACAACCCCACCACATGATGCTGCCTCCACCGTATTTCACAGTTGGGATGGTGTTCTTAGGCTTCCAAGCGTCTTTCTTTTCCTCCAAACGTAATGATGGTAATTATGCCCAAAAAGTTCAATTTTAGTTTCATCAGACAACAGGACATTTCTCCAAAAATTAAGGTCTTTGCTCCTGAGTGAATTTGCAAACATTAATCTGTCTTTTTTACGTTTCTTTTGGAGTAATGGCTTCTTCCTGGCAGAGCGGCCTTTCAGCCCATGTTGATACAGTACTTGTTTCACTGTGGTTATTGACACAATCTTAGCAGCTTCCGCCATCATCTTCACAAGGTCTTTCGCTTTTGTCCTTGGGTTGATATGCACATGTCGGACCAAAGCACGTTCATCTCTGGGACACAGAACCTGTCTCCTTCCTGAGCGGTATGATGGCTGGACATTCCCATCTTGTTTGCACTTGCGTATAATTGTTTGTGCAGATAAACGAGGGACCTTCAGGTATCTTGGAATTGTACCCAAGGATGAGCCAGACTTGTGCAAGTCCTCAATTCTCTTCCTGACATCTTGGCTGATTTCTTGAGACTTTCCCATGATGCTACACAAAGAAGCAGTGTGTTTCAGGTGCGCATTAAAATGCATCCACAGGTGTGTCTCTATTTAACTCAGAAGCTTCCAAACACATGACATCATGACATGGGCAGTGCAGAATTGTTTAAGGGAATAGTAATCTTTACTGTATGTAAACTTTTGACTTTGCAGTAAGTAATAAAAAATGCCTTAAAACATTCTCTCTCTCTCACTATTCTGGCATTTGACAAATATTAATAATTATGGTAATCCTAATTGACCTAAAACGGGAAAGGTTTATTCTGATATCATATCAGATTTTGAGAAAAACATGCAGATGTGTCTTTTTATATAGTGTATGGAAGCTTCTGGTTTCAACTGTATACATTAGCCTTCCTTGACATAGTATTGAGTCAGGCCGACGGGTGATGTACGGAGCTTGTGTTTGCCACATCAAATATTGCCGCCAGCGTTAGCCCGCAGCAGGCTGTCTCCATTTTTTATTACAAGCTGTGCACATTTCAATAAACCACTTAATGTATCAAATTGCTGCTTGTGTTGTAAGAATCACAGAGGACGTAGATAGGTGTACACCGGAGGCTGTCACTGCCGCTGACTTGAATAATGAGCTCGCTACTTGGATGGGAAATAATACAAATGTTTCAGTAAATAAACGTCAGGGTCCGCGCTCGTCCTTGCACTAAGATGATTGACGTTTCCACCATTGGAAGGAGGATCCCGCCTGTTCCAGGAATATTGTATTATATAAGGGGTAACATTAGAAAGTCAATAATATCTGCTCTCTGGAGAATGGCAGTGTATTGATTAAGTCTTCGATAACCACATTAGTTACACAACCCATGGGATAACTGCATTATATAGAGTGACTCTGGGAATAAGCCGCTCTGTCTGTGACTAATGGATGATTTATTCATCTGGATTATAGTTTCCTCTGAAATTAAATATTCTAAGAAAAGCGTCTGTTGGTTATCATCTTCCAGACATTTACCGTGTGATATGTAACGCAGCGCCTGTATAGGATTGTTTACCTCCATTTATGGTCTTCTGATCCAAGAAGTCTTATTAATAGTTCTGGGCCAACCCCTGAAGCCGGGTGGCCAACACCAGTCATAGCTAAGCTTTCCACTATCTGGGGCCAGTCATAGCTAAGCTTTCTACTATCTGGGGCCAGTCATAGCTAAACTTTCCACTATCTGGGGGCCAGTCACAGCTAAGCTTTCCACTATCTGGGGCCAGTCATAGCTAAGCTTTCCACTATCTGGGACCGAACATAGCTAAGCTTTCTGCTATCTGGTATCTGGGGCCTGTCATAGCTAATCTTTCCACTATCTGGGGCCGATCATAGCTAAGCTTTCTGCTATCTGCTATCTGGGGCCAGTCGTAGCTAACCTTTCCACTATCTGGGGCCAGTCATAGCTAAGCTTTCCACTATCTAGGGACAGTCATAGCTAAGCTTTCCACTATCTGGCAATAGTCATAGCTAAGCTTTCCACTATCTGGGGCCAGTCATAGCTAAGCTTTCTGCTATCTGGTATCTGGGGCCAGTCATAGCTAACCTTTCCACTATCTGGGGCCAATCATAGCTAAGGTTTCTGCTATCTGGTATTTGGGGTCAGTCATAACTTACCTTTCCACTCTCTGGGGCCAGTCATAGCTAAGCTTTCCACTATCTGGGGCCAGTCATAGCTAAGCTTTCCACTATCTGGGGCCAGTCATAGCTAAGCTTTCCACTATCTAGGGCCAGTCATAGCTAAGCTTTCCACTATCTGGGGCCAATCATAGCTAAGCTTTCCACTATCTGGCACTAGTGATAGCTAACCTTTCCACTATCTGGGGCCAGTCAGAGCTAACCTTTCCACTATCTGTGGTTAAGAATTAATTTCCTAAATAAATAGAGTGGTTAAAAGGTGTTATCCTGGACTTTTTCTTTTATTATGGGCTTAAGAACTAACAGGAGGGTAAATTGCTACCTATCTGTCTGATGTGCCTGACGCCGATCTCCACCAGCAAAGAACGGTCACAGACCGCTTCTGCCGGTGATTTGGTGGCTTCCACTGATGTCACGTCTGTTTACTGTCCCCATCTTTTATCTCAAATTGAATATGAAGAATTAAAGGCTGCGGCTTATCGCTCACTTCCTCTTCATGCTCAATTCGACAAGAGGCGGGGACTGTAATGGCAGCTCTGATTGGGTGCCGGGGTCACGTGTCACAAAAACAAAACGAGAGCCCCAGGGAGAGCAAATGCTGACACTGCGGGAATGGCACCAGCACCGGAGATGAGTATAGGCTTTATCATTTTATCGGGGCCAAGTGTGGAGTATGAGAAGAAGTTGTGCACGTAGTGGCCAACTCCTTTAACTTTTCTATTTTTGAAAGCTTCTTACATTGCAGCATTTTTTTTCGAACACCTGTTTTCGTAAATACTTGTACTTTTCCTGAAATAAGATTTCTGGATCATCTTCTCTTAAAACAATGACGTAGCGCCATTACTCCATTATTCCTCCCAGGAACACTGCTAACCTTAAACCCTATTTGACAAGGGGAATAGTAACACCAAGTTGTTAATTTGTTTAAAACTTTGTAGGAGGAATAACAGAGTCCAACACAACACACATTTATAAGTAAAGATATTTCAGAATTGTTCCATGGGAAATACATTTACTAAAACAGACATGTCAGGAAAAATGACTGAACCCCAATAAGTCATGAGTTCCATGCACAGATAAAACCTCCAAGCCTTGCCATCAGACCTCATAATCTGGAATGTATCACATTGCTTGGAGAATCGCAGCAATCTTCCCTCGTCAACCACCTTGAATGCCTCCATAATTATATGCATCATTGCTCACGGTTCCTGTGCCGCAACGTACAAGCAAACAAATCATGAAATACAGATGGCTCTCCCCATTATTTGCGCTATAAACCCTAAGGAAGGATGAGGGTAATCACATGAGGCCTGAAAGTAACATTGTGTAATCCTAATATATATTGTTTAGTGCATGTTCCCCGTGTCTGTGCCCACTGTAGTCTCAGGAGAACAAAGAACATGAGTTTTTCCTACAACCTGAAGGCTGGAAAGTTCCCCAAACGTTGTTACACTTCTACTGGATGTTGTACAAGCAAATCCAGTATTTGTATCTGGTCTGAAATGTTTTGAAGTTTACTGCAAATTATTTTGTGGACGGATTTATTACTTTTCCTTTTTGTTCTCCAAGGTAATATTATTTTATCAAAAGCAAAAACTATTGAAGGACGTTTTTGAAAGGAGTTGCTTGGGAACGAGCGTCTATGCGGCAGCGTCTCCCGTTCTGGTGGAGACTTAAGTAATCCTTGTTTTCTAGAGATGGTTGTTAATCTGAAGGACCCCCATGTAGTAATAGATTTCGCCTGTCGATGTAGCAGACATACCTGGCTGGCTAAGACTTTCCCTGAAAAAACTGTTTGCTGGGGTGCAGAGAGCAGGACCTAAGCCTAAAAATGGATCACCGTTCTGGCCGCATTGTGAAAGGGGTTTCCATGATGAGACAATGCCTTTAAAGATTTTATCCAATTTGGTCTTAGACACCTAATACTGATATAGAATTTTGTTGAAAAAAATCTTTCACATACTAGAAGAATATTGGACTATCCCAATATATGGCAGTATAGTCTACTATGTGACAGCAGACTTGTGAATACTCACATCGTGCACACTGCATGCCGTTTGGATTCTCCGGCGCTGAGACAAGCGATCATGTGACCATAGGTATACAATTTGCATACATCTGGACACATTCCGACTAGACTTTTCCGTCCTCTCTCAATGCAAGTATATGTTGTCACGTCTAGTCGGCAAGTGACCATGTATATGTAAATCACATACTTGTGGTCACACGCCTGGCACTCCATTCAGAATTGATTCTCTAGAGCCCCATTCTCCAAATCAGTGGGGATTCCAGTGGTCGGACCCCCAGTCATCAGTAAGTTATCCCCTTTCCTCCTTGGTACTAAATATTTAAGGCTGCGGTCACACAGAGGGTCACAGTGTGGAACAACTTTAATGCAGATTTAAAAGAGAATATGTGACAGAAATCCAAGGTTAACTTTTGAATTTACACAATGGATTTGCAGTTTTAACTACTGCGAGTCCACATGCTGATTAACCCTGTGGTTGCCACACAGAATCCACTTCAGTGAGTGACACTTCACTTACTGTTTTTTTGCAATATGTATTTCAAGTGTAAAAATTCAGGGGTTGGAGGCAGTTTGCACAGAATATATGACAAAATCCATGCTAAAAGTCAGCTGTGTGAACATACCCTTATATGTAACTATCTCTTTTATTCTCTTCTAGGTCCTCCAGATTTGCCCTAAAGACATGCGAGCTGATATCTGTGTCCACCTGAACCGCAAAGTATTCAAGGAACACCCCGCATTTCGATTAGCCAGTGATGGCTGTTTGAGGGCTCTTGCCATGGAGTTCCAGACTGTGCACTGCGCTCCGGGGGATCTAATCTACCACGCTGGGGAGAGTATCGACACGCTGTGCTTTGTGGTGTCTGGGTCTTTGGAAGTTATCCAGGATGATGAAGTGGTGGCTATTTTGGGTAAGTTGTTCCTTTGTTCATGTGAGATAGAGCCTAAAAAACACCTATCACTTAATATGTTTTTCTTTTTTACCTGGTGTAAATGTCGCTGCTCCCCTGAATCAGATGTTTTTCTTTTGCTCCTGCGCCTTTCCATTCCTGAGATATGGCCACTTCTTCTCTATATATAAGTCTTGTCTTGTTAGTCAAATGGGCATGATCCTCATTTCTTCTTCATGGGAATCTCCTTGAGGCCCACACCCACATATCATAAATGACTTGCCATGCTCCTGGGTTCGAATCTGTGAGCCTGTGTCTTATTGTTTGCCAGCTTCTCTGTCTGTCGAGTCACTGCTTTTGCATAACACAGGTGTTTTTATTTGTCTGCCCTATCACAATTCTGGTGCAGCTTTAAATTCTTCCACCTGCTGGTATTTCCAGTTGGTAATAGTTTTACTTGCCTGTTCTGACAATCTGTTGTTGTTTACAGCCAGTCTTTGAAATTCCAGCTAAGAGTTTTCTCTTCGCTGTTTCTGTACTCTACTCTGCACCTATCTTCTGTTGCTTTCTAGGAAGTAGGTGCATATTGTCTAGCAGTACATACTTTATACTTTGTTTTGTATTTGGTGGTTCATTCTACTCACTTTGGGATCTTTCCCTTTTACAGCACCCTTTCCCTTTAGTAGGTATTCAGACTCTGCTCAGCCTTTTAGGCAGTTTAGGTTTGAGTTGCCATCTTCTAGTCTGTGGTTAAGTCTATCTCTGCTCACGCAGGAACTACTAGAGACTGCGTGTTTAAGATCTCTAGTCTGTACAGGAACCGGAAGGGTCAGTTGCAGTTTTTTAGCTTATTACGTAATCTCCCAAGTGAGTTGCTACTCAAGCATAACATGACTACATTTATACATAGGGAAGAGTGGCCATATCTCAGGAATGGAGAGGCGCAGGAATAAAAGAGAAATAACTTAGAATTCAGGAGAACAGCGGTATATACACCAAGTGAAAAATTGATATACTCATGGCAAGTGCAAGTGACAGGTCCACTTTATACTAGTTCCCCAAAATATGAATGGCCTTTTTAGGAAAGACCATCAATATCTGATTGGTGGGGATCCAACTCCTAGCAGCAAACTGACCAGCTGAATGGAAAAGCCATGGTATTGAGCTGCAGTACAAGGCTCAGCCTAAGGTCAACTAAGACACCAATTCTCGGGTACGACTACTTTCTGTTGACCCGTTATAGCTACACCCCTGCCAAGTCTGTAGAGGGTTAACACTGTATAAGTTTTATAGACAAATAAGTAGAGTTGAGCAAATATGTTCAGATTCTGAATTTGCCATATTCGTGCCATATTGGTACCCTATTTGTGCCGAATTTATGTTTGACGATCGATTCCGAACATATTCGTTCATTTCTACTCCCATTGACTCCAGTGACGCTCGGCTGTGTTCGGCTAATAATGCAAATAAAATATTTGCCGCTGATCGTAATCGGACCCGAATTTTGAATGATTTGCTCAACTCCACAAATAAGTACAAAAGCATTGAATTTGTTTCTTCTACTGTATGTCTTCATTTACAAGTCCATTCAACGTCATATATCTGTGGCTGATTGTAATTCATAACCTAATGGGGGTCATGATGGCGGGCTGCCCCTGTTTGTATGGAAGATTGGTAGGATTATCTATTGTTTTCATCACATTGTAATTCCTGCTTTGCGATGCTATTCTCTCATGGAAATAATTCATTCATTCGGCCACATATGGGTGGTGTGAATGTCAATAGCAGGACAAGTGCTCATCATGGGTGCATAGGTCACAGTATATGTGGCCACCATAGGTCATAGTATATGTGGCCACCATTGGTCACAGTATATGTGGCCACCATTGGTCACAGTATATGTGGCCACCATAGGTCACAGTATATGTGGCCACCATAGGTCATAGTATATGTGGCCACCATAGGTCATAGTATATGTGGCCACCATAGGTTATAGTGTATGTGGCCACCATAGGTCATAGTATATGTGGCCACCATTGGTCACAGTATATGTGGCCACCATTGGTCGCAGTATATGTGGCCACCATAGGTCATAGTATATGTGGCCACCATTGGTCACAGTATATGTGGCCACCATAGGTCATAGTATATGTGGCTACCATTGGTCACAGTATATGTGGCCACCATTGGTCACAGTATATGTGGCCACCATTGGTCACATATAGACAGTGTAATCGTACGCATGCAGTTTATATTTGAGTTTTCTTTTTTATCATGGTTTTATCTTCCTTTTTTAGGATAGTCCATTTCAGCTTCAGAATATGGTTTTATGCTTATTTATTGAATTTAGGTTAATGGCCAATATTTCCCAATATCTATATCAGTTGGACACGATCACAAAAAGTTTTTAATCACTGCATATAAGCACAAATTTGGCGCCGTATGATGGCATTATTCAGGCTTTATTAGCTCTCTTGCGTTGCTGCTCCAGTTACTGAGATGGAGTTAGCAGAGAGGCTTGTATGCGCTGTGTAGTCAGCTGCCAAGCCAAGTTGAGGGGCAGCTGTTCGGCCCAATATATGCCAGCTACCTCTTCAGAACGGATGAGTACTTGAAGTCCAGTGTTACCTATTGGAAGTAGCAATCCTAAAAGTCAATATCCACCCTTTAACGATCCTTGCCACAAGACTTATGATAAAAGCCAAACCAGAATTTCAATTTGCAGAGACGTGTTTAGGGGTGTTGCTCCTCCTAAGTTCAAAGCATGAGATCTGATTCAACTGTATGAGAGGCTTCTGAATGGGATCTAAGAGGTAACGTTTCTCCTTGTGTAGAATGACATGCCTGGTATGCCACTGTAATGAGGCTTAGATCCCATTCAGAGGTCTCTCATACTGACAAATCAGATCTCATGCTTTGCACTCAGGAGGGGCAACATCCCAAAACACTGTGTCTGAAAAGTAAGATTCTGGTTTGGCTTTTATCCTAAGTCATGTGGCAAGGATCGTTAAAGGGTCAATACTGACTTTTAGGATGGCTACTTCCTTTAGGGGGCGCTAGAGTTCAAGCCCTCTTCCTCTTTGAAGAGGCAACTTGCATATTAACTGGCCAATATAGATATCCGTCTGACTGGCCAATCAGGGGACTAATCAGAGGTCAAGTTTAGTTATCCCAAGAACCTGTTTGCAGTATAGTGCCTGTGTGGGTGGCGTAACTGGAGCAGGCAGGTGCTGGCTGTGTTATTCAGCCAGCACCTACCTCCAGCAGTTGTGACCAGAGCTAGCTCAGATCGCTGCCGTTTATCCCCTTAAATTCCACTGTTAATCACTAACAGCTGCAATTAAGCCACGACATCCCTATGGCAAGTCCATTTGGGAGTTCACTGGCCCCCACGTGATGCGGGTTACTTATGGGTTGGCTGTGAAACCCATCTTGTGGGCTGGCACCATAAACGGCAAAACCGAACTATATAGTACGAGAGATCAAATAACTTCAGGTTAAAGTCCCCTATAGGGACTAGAAGATAATGTAGTGTAAAAAAAAAGACAACAAAGTTTTAAATCACTCCTAGCTAAAAATTAATAATGAAAATGTAAAAAATAAGCAGAATTTTTACTGCCTTTTCCATAAAAACCCCCCCAAAAAATTGTTCCCCCAAAAAATGCAATAAAAAGTGATCAAAACATTATATGTACTTCAAAATGGTATCATTAAAACTATAGCACAGGAAACACAAGATCTCACACAAGTCCTGAGACAGAAACATAAAAAAGATATAGCACTCAAAAAGACGAAGTGGCAAGAAATGAAACTCAGAAACAAAAACTGGCTTTGCACTTGATGGAGTTTAAGCGCTGTTATGCACAGTTATTCACAGTTACTTTTAGGGCTTGTGCACATGACCATGTTTTCGGTGCAATCTGGCAAAACATCGGACCAACGTAATGCTATAGGACCATGACCATGTCCAATTTTTTCCTTGGACTGAGCTGATCCGGGGAAAAAAATTACAGCATGCCCGAATTTGATCCAATATTTGGATTGCCCTCTGCCATGACAGTCAATGAGTGCATCGAAACCATTGGACTGCACTCAGATGTCATCTGAGTGTGGTCTGATTTTTCACGGTTTTACAGAATGGAGAATTTTTTTTCTTTTTTTCCAAATCTTCTCCTCATCCGAGAGAATCGGATCACACTATGATCAAACTCGGACCACAGTTTGATCAGAGTGTGATTTGCTTAATCGTCCCGATTCTTTCGGATGAGAGAATATACGCTGGTGTGGCCCGAGCCTTGATTTAAAATTGGATGCATTTCCCATCAGAATGAGATAGACTATTTATTTTTTCTTGATATAGGAAAGATGTATATCTTCGTACCGTGTTAGCCA
>VIAB01000284.1:332354-352215 GCA_009801035.1 Oophaga pumilio | reverse complement strand
CACACATATACATTCATATACACATTACACACTATGCATACATATATTATACATGCATAAACACATTACACGCTCATAAGAATTACACACAGATGCACACATGCATCTATTACTACCTTGCCTTATAAGAAGGGCTGAAGGGAGGTGGGAGGACGAATGCAGGGCAGAGCCTCCTGCACTGTCAGCTCTCTGCTCTAGGATGTATCTGCAGACATACTATCCTCCCCTCGTAGCTCCAGCTATCTACCTTACCGCATGATGCATTACAACAGCAGAGGGAGCATTGGCTGCTGATGTTTAATATATGCTGCGACTTTTACTGCAAGCTCGTGAAGACTATTCATTTAATCTATATACAGCGGCTCTATCAGATCATGTATCTTTAAAGCAATCAGAGATTTATATTTATCTGGAGCCTTAACTGCAGAGGATTTGGATCTCTGTATCAGAAAAAAACTACTTTGAAGATATGATGACAAATTAAACAGAATTTTCCCTAAAACCTATATTATAAATTCGAGCTAACTACAATGTATGCTCTAGAGATGAGCATATTGATCAAAGGAGAATCGAGTTTGTGTTGAATTTCATTACTTTCGCAGGTCCCCAAGAATTTGAACACTTTGCTAGTGGATTCGCAAGGATGGAAAAATAAAAATGCCTGGTACCATTTCACACACAGCTGAAGACTCAGACGTCAGGTGCAGCAATAATGCCCTGAAGATATCACATCACATTGGTTGTAGTGCTGCCAATCAGCTCTCACAGCCACCGTGAAGGATCAAGTGTCGGCAAATCAGCGCCATTTTATTCTTTTACAGTGTAGAGCTAGGAGGTCAAAGCGCACAGCTCGTTCCACAAAGGGATAGAATAAAGCCTAATCTGATTGTGGTGTAGTACTGAAGTTCTGAAACACATTAAAAGTGGGAGTGATAGTCTAAGTCTGTGAATAATAATCCAAAGATGCCAGTGATAGGGAAGTGCTGGACCTGCAGAGTCAGTGTACTGTGAATCTGTGATACACTGCAGTAACAGCACCTTAATAAAAAACATTTTTATTTAAATTCTTCACAAACTGTAAACAAGGAGTGTGACGGCGGTGGGTGTGGACCACTGCGCCAAGGGTGGGTGTACCCTAGAGGGGGCTTGACTAAGTTACTACCTGGTTTTTGCTGGAGCCTCTGGTGGTGAGGATCGGCTTGGCCGCAGGTAGTAACCAGGTGTCCCAAACCTGCAGCAGCTGACTCAAAGCAGGAGATCGGCACATAGAAGGGCGAAGACAGAAGTGTAGTCAGATGGTTTAAGGTTGGGGCAGGCAGCACAGGTTTACAAAACCAAGCTGAGGTCAGGAGTGCAGAAGTCAGACAGAAAGGGTAAACGAGCCAGGTCAGAAACTGGAGAGACCAGACAAAAACAGTAGATTGACTACTGGAGACGGACAGGAACCTAAGTTTAGGCAGGGAACAGGAGGAGGAGCAGACTAATATATCCCCTGCTGGCCGGAGATAGGCTGTAGAAAAAAAAACCCGCAGGACACAGCAGGGTTAAATTCCTGCAGGATCTGGCTGCATGTCTCACTAGTTAAGCGGAGACAGCAAGAATATGCAGCAGTAGGCAGTTTTATGTCCCCCCATCCTAAGTTTGCTACTAAACTAAAATCCTGAAACCAAGGCTTGTGGGTCACAGTAAATGTGCTTCCTGGCTTGTGAGACGAGAACGCCATCATTTTTTTTCTTTATAAAACTAAAAGAAAAATCTCCAAAATCCAGAAATGTAAATACATCTGTCTACCTGACACATAGCAGGTATTTTTTTTAAATATATACTTTTTGCACACTTCTTTGTAATAGTAATCATGAATCTGACATCTACAGAGCTGTCATCATCCCTGACATGCAAGACAAATGATGCAGCTTCTGAAAGGCGCTTCTGCATGGCAGACATGAAACACTCCTGTCCAGCTGCTCGTCTTGAACCGTACACAGCTCTCATGTAAAAACCCGCCGCGCTTGACACGAGTGCTAATGCTGATTAGGACGTTACTTGTCATTATACGGTAAATACCATTCATTACATCTGCGCCTTCCAGTCAGCAAATAACGTCAGATGTTTAAACAAACATTTATAAAGCAGAAGACGATAATTAATGTATTCTTAAAAAAAGGACGAAGTCTGTGATGTCGTCAAACCATCGCTGAGAGCCGAGTGTTTCCATAGCAAAGATATATTTGTTTCTGTTAGTGGAGGTTTTTTTTGCATTAGAAATGCACAATGTTTGCAAGTTAATGTGTTTTTGATGTAGAAATGACAGATGGATGCAACTATTAGGCGATCCAAACCCATCACATCCACAGTAACGATCTATACAAATCAATGCAATAACTTGTGACTGTCACTCAGAATTAATGATTGACTTAAGTGCACTCAGGGGGAATAGTGACTTTTTAGGAATCTATCCTCTGGCTCGTACTAGACATCATAGAGTGTTCCTAATTATCATTTTCTGGCCCTTAAGGGAGTATTCCCATCTGGAACAGTTCTGACACATCAGCAGGAAGTCCAGAGAGGAGACAATTTCTATAGGAGCTCCAACATGCAAGTAGCTTCTTCAGAGAGGAGTAGGTCAGGAACTCTAGCGCCAACTATTGGAAGTAGCAATCCCACGTGACTTAGGATAAGAAGCCAAACCAGAAACTGCATTTGCAGACACATGTTTCGGGGTGTTTGCCCCTCATCAGTGCAAAGCAGTAGAACTGATTTAACTAAAGAAAAGGACACTGATAGCGGATCTAAGGGGTAAACTATCTCCTTGTGGAGCGTGCCAAGTCTAGGAATTTAAAGGGGTTGTTCAGTACTTTTATAGTTGTGCTCAAAAGTTTACATACCCCAACAGAATTTTTGCTTTCTTGGCCTTTTTTCAGACAATATGAATGATAACACCAAAACTTTTTCTCCACTCATGGTTAGTGGTTGGGTGAAGCCATTTATTGTCAAACTACTGTGTTTTCTCTTTTTAAATCATAATGACAACCCAAAACATCCAAATGACCCTGATCAAAAGATACATACCCTGCTGATTCTGGCCTGATAACATCCACAGCACGTTTGCCGAGTTCCTACACAAATTATTGGTGAAAGCCACTCTTGTCTGGCCACTTCTCTATATCCCTGATATCACACAACTGGACCCCATTGTCAAGAAATATGCAGGTTCCAGTGGTGGGAACCCTCATCTATCAGACATTTATGGTACATATTGTTGATATGTTAAGATGTACCAACATCTTCTACAGAGATCTCCTCATTCATATCAGTCCCTAGTTTTCCTCATCTCTCTCACACAAAGCTCATACACATTAGATTTCGACTGGCCAAACCCTCGTTTGTTAGATACCCAGTGGACCACCAGAAACTGCAGCGATTCTGCAATTAGCAAGCTCCTTAGATGCTTTGGTCAACAGTAACCTTGGCACTTAATTGGTTAGATGGGGTGGATGATGGAAGTGGACCTTTGTCACCAATTGCTGATGTTTCGCTACACAAGAACTAGACTTTACATAGATTTACAATATGGCCACCATCGGTATGTACCAATTTAAAGTAGAAATTTAGCAATTACCAAGAAGGAATTTAAAAATCATATTTATTCCATGTTCTTCAAAAACATAGTGAAAAAAAATAATGTGGATGATGAGTTTCGAACCGCACTGGTGCCATCCCCATGATTTTACCCACTCTGTTTTTTCACTATTTTCTATTTTTTCACTATATTTTTTTTAAAGAAAATGGAATAAATGTGACTTGTAAATCCATTCTTGGGGATTGCTGGTTTTCTACTTCAAATTGGTACTACTCCACCCAGTAACCAGCTAGGTTTCTATTACCCGTGCATCCCTACCTACATTTTTGGATCCAGGAATTATACCTAACCTTGGGAGAGCTGATAATTGTTTTTTTTCCTTTTTATCCTGGGTATGTATTAGTTATCAGGTTTTGAAGAACACTTTTGTTGTCGTTGCAGGTAAAGGTGATGTGTTTGGAGACATATTCTGGAAAGAGACCACCCTGGCTCCATCTTGTGCCAATGTCAGAGCTCTGACGTACTGTGATCTTCACGTAATAAAGAGAGATGCCTTACAGAAAGTCCTGGAGTTCTACACTGCCTTTTCCCACTCCTTTTCCCGAAACCTTATTCTTACCTATAACTTGCGTAAAAGGGTGAGTGCAACTCGAAATTATGCTCTAGAACTTAACACTGTGATGACATTATGTTCTTATATTACTCTTCATCACAAATACATCTGCACGAAGGGGATATCGACTCGTTGTGCGGCTATCAGAGTTGTGTACAATCACTCTTGTTTGTAGACTGAGTTACAATGTAAAGATATGTTCTACTGCTATTGCTTGTATGACATCTTTCGCTGTGTTTAGACAGGCCGTTAAATTTTGTGTAAGCCGGTCAGCGGCCATTTAATGTCCTGTTTAGACCGATCGACTGCACTTCCATGTTTACAGAATGATCGTTTCGTTGATTTTAAAGATCATCTCACCCGACGAACAACTATTTTGCTCATTTGTTGGGTGATTGTTAGGAATGCTCCATCACTTATTATAACAAGCCCTGACTTTCCAAACGGGGAAGGTGGAGAAGGGCGGACCAGCATGGTGCTAGTCATCGGCCTGATTGGTGGGTCACTAGTTTAATGTAGGGCTTTGCCAGATTAGTGAACACAAAGTTGCCCTCAGTCCATTCTGCAGCAGCCGTACCTTGTATTACAGCTCCACTGCTGCTCAGTTCCATATGAATAGAACTGAACTGCAGTACCAGGCATAACCACTACATGGCGCTATGTTTAATAATCCATATAGGAAAGTCCCTTTAATAATTTGATCTGCGGGACCCCCCACCAGTCTCATATTGAAGGATAAGGCATCAATATGAAAATGGCACAAAAAGGACCTTCAATACTATGCAGATTGGCACAAAAAAGATCTTTAATAGATACTAGGAAGATTTACCACGTAAGGAACGATGGTGGATTCCCTTTATGAGAGCTGTAAAAAGACTGCAATGGAAATACATAGATCAAAGGGGCCCCGTAACAAAAACCATAACAGGGTCCTATGATGGTGCTACTTTATGTAATCCCACCCCAAGACAGGAGGACTTAGACTTCATTTGACTGTAGATAGGGGGGCCCGATGCGCCAGGGACAATTTTAGGGGCTGACAAAATGGACTATTGCCCGAGGTACCAAACTCGAAGGATGGTTTACAATTTTATGGCACAGTTTTGTGCTCACTACATGGTTTTGTTATTTGAACAGTTTATGGGGCTATTATATGGCTATGCTGTGCGGGCATTAAAAATACGTACTATTTGGCGTTGGATGGCAGTATTTATGTTTAAAAATTAAGGTTAAAAACGCAAAACTATTAAACAATGTTGAGTGGCCGGAGCTACTTTTTTTTAACGCCTACCGCCCTATTGTCTCCGACCTCCACTATTACAGTACATGGCTCTATATGCAGGAACATGGGCAGAATCTATCATTTTGGAAAAGGACAACTCAAAAATTCATTTTCAAGCATTTTACTTAGACTTTTTTCACCTATTTTTTTTACACTTTTATATTTGGATTATTACGTAAGCTTTTTACATACTGGATGTCTAAAAAAAGGAATCATAAGCGAGTATTTTTTTTTTTTACCATTGTTGTGACTCATATATGGGAATTGTCTGAAACAAAACCCCTCTCTTCATTGTTTTAAGGTTGAGATTGTTTTTCCTTCTATGTTATTTTTAGATAGCAAAGGAGAAAAAAAATGTAATTTCTGTCACTAATAGGACGTCAAGAGAGCAATTCTGAGCTTCTGCTTGAAGTTAGGGAGTGAGTCAGAGAGGCCTCGCCGTGCCCAGGTGAACCAAGACAACATATGGGATCGGAGCTTTGCCCTGTGCATGGGACGATGGGATGACATGGTCATAGGTGGCATCGAGTTCAAATGTCGTAGTTGCCTGTCAATCAAGAGTGGGTCAGGGGGTTTGGTTATTTCTGATATTTCCATGATGACATTTTTACTGAAATTACCAAGAGGCTGTGGATTTTAGGCCAACTAAATGTTATAGATCCTGATCCCACCAGAAAAGCAACAAAATGAAATATATGAATAAACAAATACATAAAATAATAACAATAAATAAACAAGTAAGATAAAATAGTAGAAATGATAACAATAATAATAATAGTTAACAATTCTCAGTCTACCATATCAGGGATCTGACATTTCTATAATGCAAGGCCAGAGCTTAAAGCTCTAGGGCCACAATGCAGAATTTGTAAGTCTATGTTCACACAGAGTTTATTTTGCAGCTGATCTGGTTCAAAAACCTCTTCAAAAGCCGCTATACAAACATTTGGAAAACTCTTCCTATTCATTTTCATAGGACATTTTGGAGCGGAAAATGAGATTAAATTCTCCAAATGCGACTCAAATCTTCAAAAACCTACTGTAAGATTTACGCAGTTTCTTGGCGTTCTTTTTTTTTTCCTGTAGAGGTTTGGTGGGAAAAAAAGTGCATGTCATTTCTTTGAAGGAGATTGTGGTGGACTCCGCTATAAACCAGGTACTAGTCTAATGAAAAGGCTGAAAAAAAATGCTTTTGGAAAAAAAAAACTCTTCCAAAACCTCTTCAAAACTACTTTGGGACGTGATTCAGGAACAGAAAAACTCCTCCAAAAAGCCCCAATGTAGGAGTTCTCCTGATTTCCGGAAGAAGTTTCCACTTGAAAAACTTTACACTTTTGAATGCCTCAAAAAAACAAAAAACTCTGTGTTAACATAGCCTAAAGTTTTGTGCACATTTTTGGAGAAGTTTTGGAAGTGGTTCCATTACAAAAAAAAAAAACACCTGAAAAATTGCTTGAAAGAATCGTATTAAATTCTGTTGTGAAATTACTTTGCTGTTCATATGTGCAGTGTTTTGAGCACTTCAGGTTTTGAAAAATGTGTGGGGGAAAAATAAAGTACATGTCACTTCTTTAAAGCAGCTCCTGATGGAATCCACAGCAAACCAGGCTCAGTAGCTCAATCAAACAGCTGCAAAAAGCAGCTTTAGTGAAAAAAACTCTTCCAAAACGCTTCAAAAAGTCTTCACATTTTCTTCAGTAGACACTTCAGTAAATGAAAAACTCCTCCAAAAACTGCCCAAAGAAGGACTATTTTCTGAAGCTTTTTCTGCTTGAAAACAACCTTCGATTTTGAACACCTCAAAAATTTCCATCTGTATATATCCTTAGGGTATGTTCACACTGCAGAAAACTCTTTAGGAATTACTCATTTGCTCTGGAGTTTTGTGAACCTGAAGCTTCTTTTTTTAGCATTTCTTAGTCATTTCCTGAGCGCTATTTCAATGTTTTTTTTAAGAGACTTTTGAACATCTTTTAAACATTGAAGGAAACTCCAGTATTTATTGAAACACAACTGATTCCTTTTCATCAGTCCAAGTTGAATGTGAAGTGGAGGCAGAAATATCATTGTGGGGGCCAAAATAAAGCTTTTTATGTGACCTTTTTCCACCCGGGAGTCAAATGGTTATGGATTGGCCGCTTCCTTCTACTGTAATGTGACTGCTTAGCTCTGCTGTCCCACTCGCAAATGAAACAGCAGTATTTGGTATATCCGAGCAGCGGTGCCCAAACTTTTACATCTCCACTGATGTTCCAGTTGTAGCTGCTGTATTTGATATGTTTCACTAACAGTTCCATATATATCAGCTTCTAGGCAAAATCCTGACCGATAACCATCCATTTTTCTCGCTTTTTGAGGATTGACCACAATTTCTCAACGGGATTGAGATCAGGAGAGTTTGCTGATCATGGACCTGAAATTTTAATATTTTGTCCACCAGTTTGTCCACTTACGGTAGTTATCACTTTTGCCTTGTGATATGGTCTCCACCATGCTGGATAAGGCATCATCACCAAATTGCTCCTGGATGGTTGGGAGACAATGTTCTTGGAGGAGGTTTAGATCCCATTCTTTATTCATGGCAGTGATCTTCGGAAAAAGTGTGAGTGAGCCCCCTATATGGATATAAAGCCCCCACAAATGTATGGCTTTACTATTGGCAGACACAGGACTCATGGTAGCCCTCATCTTTTCTTCTCCAGACAACCATTCTTCCAGATATTCTATAGGGGGGCTTCATCAGAGAAAATAACTCCAGTCCTCTGCAGTCCAATCCCTGCACTTTTCTCTGATGAAGTCCCCGTCATCGGGCTGCAGATTAACTGATTTCACCTGGGTCTCAATGAGCCTTAAAGAACCAGAGGTACAGGTCTAAAATTGTAATATAGATTGTGATATTGAAAAAATTGTTAAAAGAAATACAATTAACGGGAAAAACCTGGTTTAAACAACAGGCAATTTTCTGATAATACATTTCCTTTAAGACCCCCGTGTGCCTGGCACTTGCGTCTTCAGGATCTTTATGTAATGCCACCGATGTCAGACATACTGAAATAAAATGCATTATTGATGCCTATCTTGACATAAATCGAGTTTTTATGACATTCGGACTTGAAAACTGCTCACCACATCTGCTTTACTCCTTCAAGACAGTATGCAGCGTAAGATAGCAAAACCTGCACATCCTCATTGCCGAGCGGCACTACTCATTCAGTTTCACCTGATTCAGCAGGCCGCCTTGTTAGAAATTAAAAGCAGTTTCCCATCTTTTACACATTGTCACTGGCACAATAATCAATTACATCCATTGGGTGCAAGGTGTTTCCTTCTCTGATTAGGGTCATTCACTTTCCATTTTCTTCTTTGTCTGGCCCAGACCACCAAGACGACTTCTCACAGCCACTGTTTCCCTCTGCAGAGTTGGCTGTCCCCCTTTGTGCACTGCCCAATAATTGTGCCACCTCAGTGACCCCATAGTAGTGTGAAGCCCCCCATGTGTTCCACACAGTAAAACTCCACGGTTTCCTCTATGTATCACTCTCACAGTAATGGTGGTGCCCAACTAATTAATTCTCCACCTGGTTGTGATCCTAAAAACAGATGCTGGTTTCATAAATGTCTAACATTGGAAGATCTCTTTAATTTTCACTACATTGCTCTAAAAATCTACAGCATCCTTTTATCTGCTCATTACGAGTAACGAGTTTAGGGCCGTAGTATAATTTCATCCCTTATATTCATAGACTGATGGATTGTTATTTTATTCCTTACTCATATTTATATATTGTCTTTTATTTTATTTTCAATTTCTTTTTTTTGGGGGGGGGAACAGAATTTTTATCTTTAAAACAAAAAATCAATAAAAACTAGACATCATGATCTCTGGAACCGACCGGTCAGAAATAACAATATCCGCTTCACCCCAATCACCAGTAGTGATGGTAAATCTCAGAAGGCCTCTGTCTAGGTCAACTCAATATTACTCCATCATGGATTGAATTCTGATAGACTCTCGAGAATCATTAAGTTCAAGGCTATGGCCTCACAAGCAAGAAAGCTAGCAGACCCGGGTCTGGCCACAAGTCACATCCTACGAAAAATATGATCTGCGTGTATAATAATGACCATGAGAACTATGATAATGATATTCAGTTAAATTCCTCATCCAACTGATCCTATTCCTCCGAGTATATGTATCTTTTTATTCAGTGGGACAAGCAACCAGTATATTGTTTCTTTTTGGGGCAGATTTATTAAGATAAAGTTTGTTTACTGTGACGTTTCCTATTTTGTGTTTTTTTGTTTAGCTTTTTTAAATTGCTTTTGTTTAGGGTTAGGCCTCTTTCACACATCCGGCGGGCGCCTAAGCGGCGCCCCCGGCATTTTGCCGCGGGCGCCGCGTGTGAAAGCTTTCACACTTCCGGCGCCCAAAATGCGGTTTTTTGCCGGATGGTTTCTGATGCTTGGAGAGATCAAAGACCATCCGGCAAAACAAAAAAACGTTGCATGCAGCGTTTTTTCCGGGCGCCGCAATGTACATTTGCGCCGCATCCGGACAAAACCGCATGCAACGCATTGACATGCGGCGCCATCCGGCGCCAATGCATGTCAATGCGAAAAAAACCGCAAGCGGCGCATCAGATTTCCCGATGCGGCGCTGCGGAAAAATGCCGGGGGCGCCGCAACGGGAAAAACGGATGTGTGAAAGAGGCCTTAGTCGTAGTTTGTTTTTGATATTGCAAGTTTAGTTAGTTCTTTTTTATTTTTTATTAGTTGTGCGAGGTCCACGGGACCCCAGTGATCGTATCGAAAAATAAACATGTATTAGAGAAGAATTTTTACTTTATTTAAGAACTAAGGTAAAATGTCTTTGCCGAACGATAATATAACATTTTTAGTAATCAACATAATTGTGCTGATGAGGGAGGGACGCCAGAGCTATGAAGCTACCGAAACGGAGGGTTCCCTGCCTTCCATACCTGCGGATATTTGACGATCGACCCCATGCGACTAATTAAAGGTTAATTGTTAGCCTTTTAAGAATAGTTGATGGCAACAGTGGAGTTACCAAGATGTGCCGCCACTTCTATAATGCTTTGCAACTTCTTTACTTCCGTACAGTTTGTAATGTTCTGGTGTACCAACACTTACATGAGCGTTCTCCCAGCGTTCTCCCAGCACAGCATGCAGCAGCGTCCATGTTTCCACCATGTATTTCTTTCTTGCTATCTTAGGCCTCTATCACATTTCCGGCGGGCGCCTGGCGGCGCCCCCGGCATTTTGCCGCAGCGCCGCATCTGAAAATCTGATGCGCCGCATGCGGCTTTTTTCGCATTGACATGCATTAGCGCCGGATGGCGCCGCATGTCAATGCGTTGCATGCGGTTTTGTCCGGATGCGGCGCAAATGTACATTGCGGCGTCCGGAAAAAACGCTGCATGTAACGTTTTTTGTTTTTGCCGGATGGTTTCTTATCTCTCCAAGCATCAGAAACCATCCGGCAAAAAAACGCATTTTGGCCGCCGGAAGTGTGAAAGGTTTTCACATGCGGCGCTGCGGCAAAATGCCGGGGGCGCCGCCAGGCGCCCGCCGGAAATGTGAAAGAGGCCTTAAACGGTATGTGCGCACGGTGTCTTTTTCAGACAGAGTCAGATGGATTCTGCCCAGACTCCTCCAGAAAAAGCACCGCAAAAGCGTCCCCATAAAATTAGCGTAATGCACAGCAATGTGAAAATGACATTGCTGTGCACATGTTCCTTCCGATGTCACTTATTTAAACTATTTCAGAGTTCGAAAACCCAGAAGCCGTTAAAAGAAGTGACATGTTTGCTCTCTATACTTTACAATATAAAGTAAAAGATACCAGTGGTGGGGCTGCCGCAAGGACAATGACAAAGCCACTTCAGGAAAACGACCGCTGGCATTTTCATGACGCAGTTTGGGCTGGGTAAACTCGGTGTTTGTAATGAAACACATCTTTGATTTACAAAGGAGGTGTAGAGATCACAGAGGAGTACAGGGCTGTGTGTCATTACATGTCTCACAGGAGAAAGCCTGCTCTAAGCTTCTCTAGGGGCGTGTTCTTTTCTTCTGCATGAAGCCTCCTGCTTATGATTGGTCAACATCGTGCAGGGGAAAAAGTACACGGTGATGTCCGAACACCTTCTATCAGTTCTGCTACGTCATTTGTTTGTCCTTATGCAGCCAGGGAAATCCGCCATGGAGACTGAGTTCTTTGTTCATGTTTATGCAGTAGGGCAATGGATCAATGTGCCGTAAAGACTTTCACTACCAGCCCTCCTGCTTATGCTCTATAGCATGGGGTACACAACCTGTCGCTCGTGACAACCTGCCTGATGGTGACATTTGAGAGTAGTCCTGCACAGAAGAGCAGATCTGGATGCGTGTATACTGGTGGGGAGGTGAGGATAAGTTTAGTAAACTGGAGATAGGATGATACTGGCAGTTATAGGGGTGCTTGAAGCTGGATGTGGTAGTATGGTGAGTGTGCTTGATGCAAGAATATCGAAAGGGGGTAAAGTGGGAACCCCTGGATGTATAATGGAGGGGGGAACAAGGTTTCTGTGGGGAAGTTGTGGCTGTCATTATATTGGGACTGTGGCTCTCGGTGTCACTAAGGTGTCAGTGGGAAGTGTCTTGCTCAATGTGACTCGCGACCATCTATCAGACCTGAATGTGGGCTCTCATGGTAAGAAAGGTTGGGGAACACTGCTCTACAGGGTAGACCGAAGCTGCCGGAGAACTAGAGGCACAACTTGTCAACAGCCTACAGAGTGGTAATAAGAGTAAATTGGGTAAGAAAATAATTGGAGGAGACATCGGGGAGTGTTTTACATCTGGTGTTAAGGAAAACAAGAAACTAAAGGGACGTTCCAGAAAAAATGTATACATTGTGTTATGGTTACTGCAACACCTGAGGGAGTGCAATTGAAATCAGAAAAAATTGGCACATTCAACAAGTGTATATAATAACATATTCATAATGCCAATGATGTACGGACTAAATTGAACTAATCGTCATGAATGTATGAAGAGGAGCAAAAAAACGACAATACAAAAGTCCCAAGTGACACTTACAAATAGAAAATTTTATTAGTAAACTAAAAATATATCTGTAGAGACAGGACGGAAGAAACAGGGACAACATGTGTGATGAAAGGTTGTTAAAAAGGGACGCGCAAACCAGGGGCAGCAGTATTTATATACATATGAATATCATATCCACCATCATGAAATACCATGTAGAAAAATTATCACGTAAAAAAATTTAATTAAGTAAATCGATCATGTTAGCAGTTCTACCCTGGTAAACATTGGATATGGTGTCAAGATTTGGTAGGTAGCAAACATGGTGCTCAGGCCAGCTATGACCAATAATGCAGAGTAAATCTGTTTGTAAATTACCTTGAACACTGGTGTATGCAAGGTCTGTGGTAGGCTGCGCCTCCGCCCCGACGCGCGTTTTGGACCTGCCTTCGTCAGGTGTATATAACCTGGACCAAACTGTATTCTGTACTCCTCTTACTAGAGATCCCTATTAATCTTTATTATATCACAAATCTTCCACGCTCACTTGGTCTCAATACAGATTCTTCACCTTTCTTTTTTTAGCGACAAAGCAAACGATTGCCCATTCTTGGAAAAAAATCCACATACCATTCCCAGGGATTTTAGCCCTTATAGATAACTTGTTGACAATCGAGAAACTTGAAAATTGTCTTGACATCTCAAAATCTGGGACTCATGAATAACTTATGCTAACCCTAAATGTATGGTAATACATCATACTTGCATCTACTCCTGGGCCTGTTCTTAATTTCTGCATGCTCCTTCATTCCTCCTCGCCATTATTTACGCCACTTTTTTTCTGTTTTGTTGTCCCATGGCTCTGATGCCATACGCCATTGCTTTCTTTTATATTCGCTGTCACCTGATCGGTATAAAGTGCTGAAGTTGTATATCGGATTTTATTTTTGGTCACATCACATTGATAAAGAGTAAAAAAAATATTTGAAAGGGAAAAAGTAATTGACGAGGCACCACACAGTGAATCTTTCAGTGTTTCTTTAAGAGCGTCGTTTACGCAGTCGATCTTGCATTTTGTTCTTACTTTTATCTGCTATTTGACTTATCTCTGAATAATACATCCAAACCTGGTTACTGCGTGAGCAAATGTGATTTTAAAGGGCCTCTGACGTATTGTTCTCTACATCACTTTTCGCAAACAGAACGCAGAAAATAAGACGATAAGCATATTTATAACTGTATAAATAAAAAACATGCGTGCCGCGCTCGACATGAATTTTAATTTTAATGTAATGTCAATAAATGTCAGATAAAACCATTAGCTGAAAGCATTCAGAAAGTGAGGTCTCAGAGGAGTGACATTGCCTGAGCGAAGGAAGGATTGCACGTGTGTCTACTCTATTACGCTGATTACTTACCTGCGACAGCCATGATGATGTACGACCTTCAGACACAATAGGTCACTCCGTGTTCCTGCAAACTGCGCTGTAGTCGCCACTTAAATGGAAATGTACATTGTGGGATAGCACAGGTGTAATTCCATGTAATATTACACAAAAATGTACAAAATTATGTTAAAACATGGCGTTCATTTAATGTCTTAACGACCTGTGACGTACAGGGTACATTATAGTTCAGCTCCCTGCCTTTGATGCGAGCCAAACTCACATTTTTGCCTGGCAGATGATGGCTGTAATAATCAGGGTCCATGGTGTCTATTGCAGCTTTGGCCTATTTACTTGGATCTGGCTGAGCTGTAATATCAGATTTAGCCCATGAGCAAGAGTGGCGCTGTTTCTAGAGAAAAGCTTCCATGATTTTCAAATTCAATATCCAAACATTGCAATTCGCAATGCACTTTGTTATAAAAGCAATAAGACAGGATGTTGGTTTACCGAGAATGTTGGAATCTGGTGTAAGACCGTCTCCAGGAGTCCGTTAGCTTTTTTATTTTGTAGCTAACATATCCCCTTGTGTAGGGTCAGATGAGCCCCGTGCACTGGCAGACATGGCCGTGTACGTTCTTGTCTCCGGTGCATCGTTCCTGATTTGACCAACGCCGGCAGATCTGGAGAAGACCCAAAATCAGCTCTTTTCCGCGACAACTCGATTATCCTAATTCTTTACTATCATGTGAACAGATGGAAAAGTAGGTCACCGTGTTGTGAATTCAATATGTTATTTTGCATTTTTTTACAGTAAAATACCAGTGCAAACAAGACAACATGGAGCTGTCATCAAGACTGACCCTATTCTGTGTCATCAGCCTCCCCCTTGTCTTCGTCCCATTACTCACCGCTTCCTTTTTTTTTTGCCTTTTGCTTCCACTTCTATTACATCATTCCTGACGGGTCATTTAGATCTTCCTGTATTCCGCAGTTTTGGTTGGAGCTTCAGGACTGTTCCCGGAATCTTTCTCATGTGGTCTTCTCTTTTGCTGCCCATGTATTTTCTGGTTCTGTTTGACTTAATGTCTGATGCTTAGTCTGCCCGGCATCTTATGGCTCCTGGTTTTGAGAATTCTCTGGTGGCCTCAGGCTCTTCCTCCTCCTGGGCACCAACGTCCAGCGTAAGACAACACCATTCAGAGGGGATATCGGTGCCAATCACTTATTACTGCTCTGAGAGGCAATGTTGTCCTTTATATTGTCATACTGTCAACAGTAGGCATAAAAACAGCTGTGCTGCACAGATTTGGCAAGAAAATGAAAAATACCTATTTCTTGTGAGCATTAAAAGTAATCTGTATTGAATTTTTGCTATGTAATCTGAGGGCAGCATGAGGTAGGGACTGAGACACTGATTTCAACAATTTGTCATTTATTAGGCTGTGTGGTGTTGTTTCAATGTTGTTTCAATACAATGAATGTTTTATTAGCAGAAGATTATCACTGCTAGACTAGGTGCCTGTGTGCGTCCTGGTCCAACCACACTCCCAGCACTGATTAGAAGCTCATTGTCAATATACATTGTACGTAGAAAGCTGAAAATGAGGGTTGTAGGCGGAGTTAGCTTCCTGAGCTCTGCTTCATGCTACATCTCTGATTGTATCACAACTACTAAACACAGTAAACTAAGTGATACATCGTTGGAATCAGGGTCTCTTTCTCTACGTTATGCTGCTCTTAGCTGAGGTAGCAAAAACCTGCGGAAAGATTCCCTTTAAGACTCATATAGGTACTTTTACTGTTTACTGTTTCTTTTATAAACTAATGCTCTCAGTTTGAAAAACAAGATAATCTTGTAGTTATGATACCTTTTATTGACAAACAAAAATAAAATAAATTATGTCACAAAGCAAGCTTTTGGGACTTCTTAGGTCCCTTCCTCAAGCATGGTATAACAGAGTTTCTGAAGAAACACAAATATATGCACAAACAAAAAAAAGGGGAGGCATGGTATAATAAAAGAACATTTAAATAAACAACCAAACTGAGCTCAGAGAATGAATCCTTAATCGAATTAGATTAGTGGTGTGAAAGTTTTATCTTCCCAATATCCAAGTAAGATCGGAGGCTCGGTGCCCTCACTGTCTCTGCAGCAAGTTCCTGGTGCCCTCACTGTCTCTGCAGCAAGTTTCTGGTGCCCTCACTGTCTCTGCAGCAAGTTCCTGGTGCCCTCACTGTCTCTGCAGCAAGTTCCTGGTGCCCTCACTGTCTCTGCAGCAAGTTCCCGGTGCCCTCACTGTCTCTGCAGCAAGTTCCCGGAGCCCTCACTGTCTCTGCAGCAGATTCCTCAGATTCGGTAGTGAGTCATAAATCCTCCTAATAGATTTAGTCCTGTGTGGATGAAATCAAAGACTCTAATAAGTTTGTATTCCCAAACCCTGCAATGTTTTTGTGATTAAAATTGCCTTTTAATATGACAATTTTCATAATGTGGTCCGGGACACAACATCAACCATATGAAAGTTGTCATATTAAAAGGAAATTTTAAATCACAAAAACATTGCAGGGTTTGGGAATTCAAGTCATTGTCATATACTGGGGATACGTCATACTTGAAACATATGGGAATAACCTTTTAGGATTTGGTTTACTGGATAAATTGAGTCCAATGTGGCAGTGATAGTAAAGATGGGACAGTTGTAGGGACTGTCGTGGAGATCTTCTGCTGTCTGTATCTGTCTCTGTTCCTTCATGATTGTGCCCGTATCCTTTGCTCTCATTAACAACTGAAAGGTTATGGATGTGTCTTAACTAAACGCAGCGGAATATGTCCTGTATGGAATGAGGAGCCTGTGACGATGACTACTTTATTATTGGACAGATTGCTTCGCTTCTGCTGTAAACTGGCATTTATTCTTCTTTTCAACTGGAGAGACACCGCTCATCTGCGCCTGTTCTAACTTGCTGCTCACATAGAAATGACAGAGCAGAAGGAGCGCGGCATAAACACGCTGTACTATTATACTACTACAGACCATAAATTATTCCAAGGCTTTACATACAGCAGAGAAATACAAATTAACACCTTTTCTTTCACCAGATCAGTAGATCAATCTGTTTAGTGAGATATGGAAATTAAACAAATTATAATAAATAATTCATCTTCTAGGGTTAAAGCAGATCTAAACTACATACATTATTAAATAGATCCCCTAGACCTGATCAGGCGGGTATATTTACTTTGCAAATTAATTTTGTCATGGCTGTATAAGCCTGATATTACAAAGAGTCCAGCTAAACAGTGAGGAAGCTCATGAATCCAAGTGTCTTCAGTCTCTGCCCATCCAGCTGCAGCTTATACTGAGCAGTGTGAGGTCTCAGCAGGGAGGAGGGACACTGAGGAGCTGCGAATCAGGATAGGTGGGTGGGGATTCAGCAGGGAGGAGGGACACTAAGGAGCTGCCAATCAGGATAGGTGGGTGAGGATTCTGCGAGGAGGAGGGACACTGAGGAGCTGCTAATTAGGATAGTTGGGTGGGGATTCAGCAGGGAGGAGGGACACTTAGGAGCTGCCAATCAGGATAGGTGGGTGGGGATTCAGCAGGGAGGAGGGACACTGAGGAGCTGCTAATCAGGATAGGTGGCTGGGGATTCAGCACCGAGGAGGGACACTGAGGAGCTGCCAATCAGGATAGGTGGGTGGGGATTCAGCAGGGAGGAGGGACACTTAGGAGCTGCCAATGAGGATAGGTGGGTGGGGATTCAGCAGGGAGGAGGGACACTGAGGAGCTGCTAATCAGGATAGGTGGGTGGGGATTCAGCAGGGAGGAGGGACTCTGAGGAGCTGCGAATCAGGATATTCAGCAGGGAGGAGGGACACTGAGGAGCTGCCAATCAGGATAGGTTGGTGAGGATTCTGCAGGGAGGAGGGACACTGAGGAGCTGCCAATCAGGATAGGTGGGTAATATTCAAAAAGGGATATATAACCATTCTGACATTGAATTTTAAAATAAACACACCGGCGTCATCAGATTACACGAGATCTGTTACTTCTGTGATTTTTTGCAGACCGAGTGGTCCATGCAAAATCGCGGTGACATATCCAACATTGATCTGAGCGTTGGCTCAAACTCGGCAATGGAAGTCTATGGGTCCGTGATAAAAATGGGACAGCACCCGAAAAGCTTTGCAGCCTTAACGCTCCATCCATACTGTTCATGGTGACCTCTGCCGATATATGGAAAGTGTGGTTGTGACATGTCAGCACTTACAAGGAACTAAACTCCCCCATGATTGATTTTCATATTTTGCCTAAAAGATGTTTGACCTTTATAGACAAAGGAACAAAGAGAGCGTGAAAATGAATTTAATTTGGTGCTGGAACCAATGTAGCAGCGCTCAGTGATCTGTGGGTTACACGTTGTACTTACAAAAAAAAAGATTTACTTCCAGTCCCATATATTGCTCTATAAAACAGACCCATAAAAAGCAGATTCCTATACTTTCTTTTAACCCACACAGCACATAACATGACCTCCGTTTACCACCAAGTGACACATTAAAATAAAAATGCCCCTCTACCCTTGAAGGTGTTTTTTGGTTTTGATGCGACTTTAAAAAAAAAAAAGTTAAAAACTGTATTTTCCTTTTGAAGCGTGCCCTATTAGCCCTTAGAAGCAATGCTCCCCTACGTCAAAAAGGTTGTATGTGGTATTGCAGCTTAGTCACATTTTGTTGAACAGAAGGACGGAGTGCTATTGTTTCTTGAAAAAAAAAAAAGAGAAAAATAATCAAAATTCACAGTCCTCAATAGTTGATGTCTTTTATCTATGGGCTAACACAGTACAAAGATATATTTTTTAATGTAATAGAAAAATAATAATAATAATAATAATAATAATAAAACAGCTGTTCCTCTCTTGAAATGAATCTGTCAGCACGTTTTTACTACCTCATCTGAGAGCAGCATGGCGTAGGGGTAGAGACCCCGATTCCAGCGATGTATCACTTAGTTTATTGGGTGCTGTAGTTGTGATAAAATCAGTTTTCTCTGCTTCAGATCTATCAGAGCTCAGAATGCTGAGCTGTGTATTATACCACCCAAACCACTGACTGGCTGCTTTCTGTATACATTGTACATTGATAGAAAGCTGCTCACCAGTGGTGGGGGTGTGGTTGGACCAGGAGGCAGGAGATACCTAGTCTTTTGGTGATAATCTCCTGCTAAAAAAGCACAGATTTTATTGAAACAACTGCAAAACACAGCCTAGTAAGTAACACATCACTGGAATCAGGGTCTATGTCCATACATCATACTGCTCTCAGATTACATTGCAAAAACCTGCTGACAGATTCTCTTTAATATCCTACCTTTTATCCCTTATGGTCTCATAAAACAATTAATATTGAAAGATATGTAAAGAAATCAACTCTGTGCGTCTCAGGAGTCTCTATGTGCCCCATAAACAACATTTAGCATCTAATCACAGGATAGATGATAAAAGTGTGATTTCGGGATGCTGAGTCTCACATGGATCCTGAAAACAGGGCCTAAAGTTCCCTGTGGGAGTGGAATGGTGGTGAGCATGTGTGACCACTGCACCAGTCAGGTGTGGTTATTGCACATGCTCACTACCTTCGCGTTAACACTTTGGGACCCCCGTTGTCCTCATGTGAATAGTTGATACACTTTATGAGACAAAGACTTTTAAGGTTTTATTTACATAAATTAAGGGAACACAGGCCCGGCATTTAGAGACAAGTCTTCTGCGCCTTCCACAAGTTGCTTTTGAAGATGAGTGAATCTCACTAAATTCGATTTTGGCACATTCATTAAATTTGGCTAGGAAACTTGATTTGCATGGAATAAATTAAAAAAAAAAATCTTACCCTCCCCTCCTCTGGGCCCTTGTGTAGCCCTGCTATACATCAGGTACACATGTTCTAAGAG
>VIAB01000284.1:265889-326680 GCA_009801035.1 Oophaga pumilio | reverse complement strand
CCCTGGTAACCCACAATTGTGGTGCGGGTCACACACCCTCACAAAAACCTCTCTCTCGATCAGCTCCTCTGTCTTCTCTGTAGACCACCTTCTTCTTTACAGACCATCATCACTGTCCCCATTGGGGCTCACAATCTACATTTCCTATCAGGATGTCTTTGGAACGTGGGAGGAAACAGGAGAACCCGGAGGAAACCCACGGAAACACGGGGAGAACATACAAACTCTTTGCAGATGTCCTTGGTGGGATTTTGAACCCAGCACTGCAAAGCAATAGTGCTAACCACTGAGCTGAGCCACCATGCTGCCCACTGTACAGTGCTAACCACTGAGCCACCATGCTGCCCACTGTACAATGCTAACCACTGAGCCACCATGCTGCCCACTGTACAGTGCTAACCACTGAGCCACCATGCTTCCCACTGCACAGTGCTAACCACTGAGCCTCCATGCTGCGGATGCATAGATTATCTTCATGATGTGTCCTGTGCTATGTGATGCAGCAAAGGCTAGTAATTAATGGCAGTAAAAGAAGCCCAGAAGACAGAAGAAGTGAGAAGACAGAGGAGCTGATGGTGAGAGAGGTATGGGGAGGGCCGAGGAGAGGTGAGTATTAGATTATTTTAACCCCTTCAGAGCTGTCTACAATTTGCTGAAATTAACATGAACAAAAATGCAAAAAATTTGGGTTCTGGTGAATCCAAATTTTGGTGGAAATTCGTTCAGAGATGATTTGTCCGTCTCTAGTCACTTTTATATTGCTCTGTATGTTGCTATTATGGCCTCTAACCTATTACTGTCCATTTCCAGCTCTGTCTTCTACTATCTACCACATAACAAGAGAATTCTGGAAAAAAAAAAGCAGAAAAATCCATATTTTTTCTCTAGTAGTCTTTCTCTTGTAGTCCATTAAAGAACATGAAACATTTTCTAGATCCCATACTGTAAACATAGTGATTACATTGTCTTGATGGACACCTGCTGGTAAAAGAGATGGCAGAGTGCTAGACTTCAGACGACGCTCGCATGCTCCTCTCCGTAATTGAATATGTTCCAGTTGATCATCCCCTTGTTTTCGCCTTATCTCGGGTACGGCTTTCATCGCCTCGGTGTTACTCACATGATTGTCCAACATGACATTGCTCCTATACAAATGTTTGCTTTCTGTAATTGGGAGGCAGATGTCAGAGGCTGTCTAGAAGGGAAGCTTTCTTTATTGGTGGAGCGCGCCTGCTGTCATTGGCGTAGAGAACCTGCGATACCGCAAGCAACGTCTAATGGATCAAGTGCAAATGAAGGAAACAAAACAGATGCATCCATCATCCTCCTTGGCAGTGCACCAGCACTCTCTCATTTACTGCTCCTGTCTAACCTGTTCCACTCATTAACGAGCATCCGATTGGTGCTACTCTCCGCTCCTTAACTGAGTGTGTGTGCCGCAACCCCACTCCACCGAAACTACTCGCCATTATAGCACCACCATAAACTCATTATTCTCTGCATTAACGGAACCAAGACAGAGTCGTGCTGCCCTCCAATTGTTGTGAAATGCAAGTTGACCAATTATTGTTAAGGCAGAATGTAACATTGGTCGTGGGGATTAAAGCATACCTATATTTCAAGTAACTTTTCAAAACAAGTAGTCACGTTTGTAGACTATTTCTGGCCATTATTTGTCTCGCATCCTGCTTTTTTCACCAGTTTTCCCCTCTGCAGGCTCTAATTTTCAGTTGTCTCTGAGCTATTGGGTAGAGACTAGCTGCTACGATGACTCCCATACCCAGTACACAGACATGAAGGAGTCCTTGTATCCCATGTAGTACAATGAGAAACAGCAGCAGCATGGAGGACATTATAGAACAGTACTTAGCAGTGTAGCTGTGAATAAACCTCTAGGGTAAGGCAATCACTTGCTAGAACAGCAGCACGATCTGTGCATGTCTGTCCTCTCATTCTGCTCTTCTTTCCATCCCTCACTGTGCTGTGCATCTTGTTTTGAGCAAGAAAGATTTTCACAGTTTTTCAAGGTGAATGAAGGCAGGGGAAGAAGGAGAAGTGGCTCATAAGTGGAGAAAGAATCAGATTTACTTTATAAGGCATAATATAAAATTCTTATATTCACTTGTACTATTGATTTATGCGAACATTGATCTGACCATGTAAAGGAAAGATGTGCTCACAAAGGATGAATTTGATACAGATTTCAGTTCCGACTCTTCATTGACATCAGTGTGATAACCTTCAGCATTCTGCATCCCATGCATGTGGATGCGGCTTCCACAATGTCACATGCAATGCTACCATCCTGAATTCAAGAATGTCTGGTTGATTAGTCCAATATTGATTTACCCCCTTAAAATGGGATAATTCTGGTGCTGATCTCAGAAATTGGTATGGGTCCCTGAGGTCAGAACCACACAGACTAGAGCGGTCCTGCGGATCATGCAAACTTCCGATTCTCCTGTTTGTGCGGATTTTTCTGTAAAATTTATTCTCTGTAAGTTTAATTAACTTTAATTTTTTCTGGGCTCTCGCCAGACCCCAGAGCATAATAATCATAAGATGTCAAAAAAAAGTAAAAAATCCTTATACTACTCTTACCACTCACCTCTCTCACACCTCCGCTCCTCCTTTTATTTTTTTAACCTTTACAGTTCAAAAATATGGCGACCAATTGCCTGCATTTTGTCTGCGCAGAGGTGAATTATAAAAAAAAAAAAATTGCATTTTGGTGAATGTGTTGTCTTTTTCAAAATTTGAATAGAATTAATAGAATTCAATAGCTAAAAAAAAAAATGGACTTAAGCTTTAATATTAGATTTTAATATTTTACATTAATACATCTCTTTGGACTTTTTATTTCTTGAATATTTAAGCTTTCTGGTGCTCCATCGTTCTTTTGTAGGAGGTTATTAGCGGTCTCTAATTGAGGACTGGGATCTTGCGATAGGGTCCCGGAGCCTCATTGCTGCATTGACAATATTTTATGTAAACTGCTTGGATTTTATCGCTCCCCCCAATTAAAGAATACATTCCCTTAGAAGCCCTTGACATATACTAATAACGTTGCATAGATGAGCGGCACTAGGATTTAATCCCTTCCTGAATTTAAACAACTTGCATGTTCTCATTAGTGAGGTTTTGTGCAAGAAACGGGATTAATTTGGTTTTATTTATAAATAGTAGAGAACATAGAAACCTTTTCTTCATTTTTAACTTTAGAAAATGGAGATGAATAGTTGGCTTCCTCCAGGTTTCAGAGTGAGTAAAATGCGGCTTTTAGTGTCATCAAGCGTGATAGGGTGAAGATTTCGTTCTTTTTTTCGGCTTCCCCATTTTGTTCTTTACACTATAGATTAGTAATCATTTCGGCAGTAACAACTACCGGGAGAAGTTTCCAAAACAATTACCGGTACCCCTCTCCTTTCCTAACATTCCGTACAAATAGGAGTAAAGAACGAGTGAGATGCAAGCAGCCTTTTTCCGGGATATTTTTCACTTTCCTATCTGAAATAACAATACCATATTCATCACCCGTAGTCTTCTTTAGTCTATTGGGGCATCACCTATAATTATTCCACAATGAAATCAGCCCATGCGGAGATGCCATACAGCGTGGAAGCAGAGTTTTGGCACATTGTCGTCAATGTGATATTTCAAATAAACATTCCCTTCCTTTCGACATGCCAAGACGCTGGTTGCCCTCTGCATGGTGTCTCCCCAAACATTGATTGGGCATCAGTTACCGTTCACTGAAATTATGGGGTGAGATAACCTTGGTCTTCTCTAATTTGAGATCATGGGAATCGGACTTTTTCTAGCTCTGTGAACTTTTCAGAAAGAATATGGAAGAATGCTCAACTGCAACATCTCTGTAGTACCACTATAGACTCAGGGGTCCCACCTAATCGACAGAATGGTTCACCTACTATGCAGCGTGTATGATGCCTTGGGGTCACGTTTGACTTTGATCTTCACTTCGTATATCCAATCACTCAGACACTCGTGCCATTTGTACCTCAAAAGTTATTCCAGAATCTGCCCTTTGCTTACTATGGACACAGCAAGAACTCTTATTGTTGCTCTCATTCATTCTTCTTGTTTTCTTCAACTCACTACTAATGGATCTTCCATTTTCCAAACTCTTCCTTCTCCAATTCAACCTGAATGCAGTAGGCTCATATTTCTGTCCAGCCACTACTCTGTTACCTCCATCCTGTGCCAGTCATTGCACTGGTTACCCATTCACTGTAGAATACAATGTAAACATAGCACTTTCACCCACAAAGCTCTCCACAATTGTGCACCTTCCTACATCTTTATTCTCATTTGCACAAGGAAAGACTAGAAGCAATGGGATGAAACTGAATGGGAGGAGACACAGATTAGATATTAGAAAAAACTTTTTGACAGTTAGGGTGATCAATGAGTGGAACAGGCTGCCACGAGAGGTGGTGAGCTCTCCTTCAATGGAAGTCTTCAAACAGAGGCCCGGACAGACATCTGTCTGGGATGATTTAGAGAATCCTGCTTTGAGCAGGGGGTTGGACCAGAAGGCCCAGGAGGTCACTTCCAACTCTACTATTCTATGATTCTATGATTCTATCTCCTCTGTCATTGCTGTCTACAACCTTACCCAAGTTCTGCACCACACTACATCTACAAAATCACCCCTGTTCTCCGCTTTAGCCAAGCTTTCCTTTATACCAATGTTCTAAGATTCACATCCTCTGTAATCCAAACCTAGTACTCCCAGCTAGAAGACTTTTCTTGTGCTGCAACAGCCTTCTGGAATGCACCACCCCAAACAATCAGTTTAACTCCCTCCTACTCCTCATATTTGCATTTTTGATTAATGGTCCCATTTTTTCTTGTAAAGCCTTGTGGAATTTGTTGATGCTACATAAATAAGGATTGATATTAGTTTTTTCATTGGTTTGCAAGCCTAGATGGACAACTCCATAAAAGAGTAAATTAAATAGGGAGTGATTGCATATGTGAGTGGAGCGCTACACTGAAAGCTGTGAAAATATGGAAATAATGGAGCCAGGTTATGCTGCATGTCATGATTTATCTATCAGAAATCTATGTAGGTTTACACATATACAGTCAGGGCCAGAAATATTTGGACAGTGACACAATTTTCGCGAGTTGGGCTCTGCATGCCACCACATTGGATTTGAAATGAAACCTCTACAACAGAATTCAAGTGCAGATTGTAACGTTTAATTTGAAGGGTTGAACAAAAATATGTGTTAGAAAATGTAGGAATTGTACACATTTCTTTACAAACACTCCACATTTTAGGAGGTCAAAAGTAATTGGACAAATAAACATAACCCAAACAAAATATTTTTATTTTCAATATTTTGTGGCGAATCCTTTGGAGGCAATCACTGCCTTAAGTCTGGAACCCATGGACATCACCAAACGCTGGGTTTCCTCCTTCTTAATGCTTTGCCAGGCCTTTACAGCCGCAGCCTTCAGGTCTTGCTTGTTTGTGGGTCTTTCCCTCTTAAGTCTGGATTTGAGCAAGTGAAATGCATGCTCAATTGGGTTAAGATCTGGTGATTGACTTGGCCATTGAAGAATGTTCCACTTTTTTGCACTCATGAACTCCTGTGTAGCTTTGGCTGTATGCTTGGGGTCATTATCCATCTGTACTATGAAGCGCCGTCCAATCAGGTTTGCAGCATTTGGCTGAATCTGGGCTGAAAGTATATCCCGGTACACTTCAGAATTCATCCGGCTACTCTTGTCTGCTGTTATGTCATCAATAAACACAAGTGACCCAGTGCCATTGAAAGCCATGCATGCCCATGCCATCACGTTGCCTCCACCATGTTTTACAGAGGATGTGGTGTGCCTTGGATCATGTGCCGTTCCCTTTCTTCTCCAAACTTTTGGCTTCCCATCATTCTGGTACAGGTTGATCTTTGTCTCATCTGTCCATAGAATACTTTTCCAGAACTGAGCTGGCTTCTGGAGGTGTTTTTCAGCAAATTTAACTCTGGCCTGTCTATTTTTGGAATTGATGAATGGTTTGCATCTAGATGTGAACCCTTTGTATTTACTTTCATGGAGTCTTCTCTTTACTGTTGACTTAGAGACAGATACACCTACTTCACTGAGAGTGTTCTGGACTTCAGTTGATGTTGTGAACGGGTTCTTCTTCACCAAAGAAAGTATGCGGCGATCATCCACCACTGTTGTCTTCCGTGGGCTCCCAGGTCTTTTTGGATTGATGAGTTCACCAGTGCTTTCTTTCTTTCTCAGGATGTACCAAATTGTAGATTTTGCCACTTCTAATGTTGTAGCAATTTCTTGGATGGGTTTTTTTCTGTTCTTGCAGCTTAAGGATGGCTTGTTTCACCTGCATGGAGAGCTCCTGTGACCGCATGTTTCCTTCACAGCAAAACCTTCCAAATGCAAACACCACACCTCAAATCAACTCCGGCCCTTTCATCTGCTTAATTGAGAATGACATAACAAAGGGATTGCCCACACCTGTCCATGAAATAGCCTTGGAGTCATTTGTCCAATTACTTTTGGTCCCTTTAAAAACAGGGTGGCACATGTTAAGGAGCTGAAACTCCTAGACCCTTCATCCAATTTTAATGTGGATACCCTCAAATGAAAGCTGAAAGTCTGAACTTCAACTGCATCTGATTTGTTTTGTTTCAAATTCATTGTGGTAATGTCTAGAACCAAAATTAGATAAATGTCTCTGTCCAAATATTTATGGACCTAACTGTAGGTAGTTTATTGTCACACACTATCTATCTGTAAAGTATTTTCAGTGTGTTATGGCTTTCACTCCCTATTTCTGTGGCTAAGAGGTGAGCTGTGACCTCCTCCCATTATCCAGATTTATTATAAAATGGCTGCTGCATTCCTTGCCTCAGCTTTTATACTGACTGTGACAACCCCTACTGATTGCCTATGCTGCACCATGTGATTTAACAGTTACAAGGCATTATAGGAAGGCTCGCCGGGTGCACCTGAGGTCATCTTATCCTTCACGGGCTGATGCAGTCTACTAAAATGTGTGAAATGTCAGCAGCATATTGTTTCAATTCACAGCATTCATTAAATTGCTAAAAATTTGGCACAAATTCAATTTGCGTCAAATCGATTTGCTCAGCTCTAGTAACTACAAAAAAGTATCTGTAGCAATCCGTTAGATTCTCGACCAACATAAATGATAGATTATTCTAATGATTTACCACCAAGTCCATATCGATATATTGATAATTTGGATAACTGCATCAAAGTCATGTTCCCATAGGGTTATGTTAAGGGTTCTGGAAAATTAAAATTCATTTATTTTCATCTTTTTTATGAACACACAAGTATAATATTCTAAAATGGTCATCATATAATACAATTTGGCTGTGCAGAAAATAAAACGGAAAGCAAAATGCCTAAATGCTGAACAGATAACAGCTGTACAATGTGCACATATGGCTTCATTTACAGCGATACAGTAACTAGGTAGGGATAGTAAATGGATAACATGCTCACAAATTATAACACTGCAAGATCATCAAGAAGCGCGGACAGCTGCAGTAGCTGAGTCATCGAGAACTGGGGGTCAATGACCCGCTAAACTCCTCTGTATTAATCAGCCAGCATTTTGTGAACCCTGCACTAAGAGGTCTATAACTATATCAAAGGATGACAATACACATTGATCAGTCCTCATCAGCTGAATGTCATCAGGACAGATTTATACCTGACGGTAATTATGGAAAAGCATCAGGATCAAGAGAAAAAGAAAAATCTTATACAGACACAGATCTTATGCACCGACTGACTGCACAGGACAATGTGAGATTATCTTGCCATTCTAATGCATCAACAATTAAAACAAAAGTTTGCAAACAGTCTTCATTAAATTGATGTTACCGTCTTGTGTATACAGCTCATAGGTAGACTCATGTGTTTCCATGGTTACAGACTACAAAGATCTCTGCGCAGTCTGAACTTGCAGTCAAACTTCAAAGCTATCATACATGGATGAGATATGATGTGTAATAATGAGAAATTTAGGTGAGATATTGAACATGCTTAATGCAATTTATGTAATACTTCGTGCAAAGCCTTTGTTGGTGATGACAGCATTAAGACTTCTCCTCCAACAGTGCTCACTTGAACCTTCAGTAGTTTAGAAATTCTTCTGTAACCAATGCCATCAGTATGTTTTGCAACAATAAGGTTGTGGAGGTCTTGAGACAGCTCACTGGTTTTACCCATAATGAAATGTTTCTTGCATAGCTCTTTGGTATTCAGATACCTTTTTATAGGTCATCAGTTGAACCAGCTGATATTTTTCACTAAGTGTCAGGATTGCTTTATAATTATTGATAGATTTCTGTTGGTGTTAGGACTTGCCATGGCTTTATATGCCTCTCTTTCTTCATGTGTTCAATACTTTTTCCCTGTGTCATTTCTCATTATTACCCATAACTTAATTTATGGACATTTATGGTTTGATTTCTTTGCCTGTTGCAAATAGGGTGTACAAACTTCAGACGGGCTGCACATGTGGCTTCTTGAGCAGGGGGACCTTCCAGGCACTGCAGGATTTTAAACCTTTACGGCGTAATGTGTTACCAATGGTTTTCTTGGTGACTGTGGTCCCAGCTGCCTTCAGATCATTAATAAGTTCCCCCCGTGTAGTTTTAGGCTGATCGCTCACCTTCCTCATGATCAAGGATACCACATGAGGTGAGATTTTGCATGGTGCCCCAGATCGATGTCGATTGACAGTCATTTTGTATTTCTTCCATTTTCTTACTATTGCACCAACAGTTGTCTCCTTCTCACCCAGCGTCTTACTTATGGTTTTGTAGCCCATTCCAGCTTTGTGCAGGTCTATGATCTTGTCCCTGACATCCTTTGAAAAGCTCTTTGGTCTTGCCCATGTTGTAGAGGTTAGAGTCTGACTGATTAATTGAGTCTGTGGACAGAAGTCTTTTATAAAGGTGACTATGTAAGACAGCTGTCTTTAATGCAGGTAACGAGTTGATTAGGAGCGTCTAACTGGTCTGTAGGAGCCCAGAACTCTTAATGGTTGGTAGGGGATCAAATACTTATTTCTCACTGCAAAATGCAAATAAATTTATATAATTTATACAATGTGATTTTCTGGATTTTATTTTGATATTCTATTTCTCGATGTTAAAATTAACCTACCCTTAAAATTATAGACTGTTCATGTCTTGTCAGTGGGCAAACTTACAAAATCAGCAAGGGATCACTCTATATATATTCATAATTTCATATGAGGGGCAAAGTGTATATATATATATTCATATATTCATTCAGGGGATACAGTGTATACTTTTATATATTCAAAGGACATAGTGTAATTTTTTTGTATGTTCCAGGTGCACAGTGTCGTTTGTTTTCTATTTATTCAGGGGTAAAGTGTATTTTTTCTCTTTATATTTATAGTTAGAGGCATGTTGTATTTTTTTACATTCAGTGGGCATACGATACTAGGTGTTTTGGTCATTTGTAAAAAAATTATTTGATAGAAATGCCCCGATGTAAAGCAAGAATGTTGCCAGGGGTGTCCCAGTGCCAAAAAGTCTGAGAAAGACTGACGTAGGAATATCAAAGAGGCAGGCTTCCAGTTGCGGGTGAGCACACTTTTGGCAGGAGCAATGCACACTGGAAAGGAAGTTCCAGTACTTATAGTGTTGGCAGAATGCTGATGGAGAGGAACTTACTACTCAAAAATAGTAGAAAGCAGTTTACGCAGCATGAGGCTCAGGGCAGAGCATGGACATATTAGACTGATATGTGCATCAAAAGCAGTTTTTATCTTTTTTATCTTCTTGTGGGGGATGAGCGCATGGTTCGTGCTTTTCTACAGCATTTGCGCAATTTTTTTAATCGTTCAATATAATTCAATGCCTAATTCTATGTTCCAACAATAGCTGGAGAATGAAGCTGATTTAGCTGAAAATGTATTTAAATAAATTTACCTACTTAATTGGTTATTAAACTCGTCAAGTGGTGACTGAACTCTGGAAGCAGGTTAATGAGATGTTAAACTATCTGATAGGAAAAATGAAGCAGCTGATATAACGCCGAGGTCTCTGCGGTGATTAGCATTCATACCTATGTAGCTGGGAGAGAGGACTGGCCGAGCCCCTGAAATTGAGAACTGGACCTCCGCTCTTATCTGCCTCTCAATATTCATATCTTTCCAGCTCGATAATGAGAGTTGGATTTTCTGCAAAGACTTTTGCTTCTAGATAATGACATGAAAATGCAAAATATGGATTCCTCTACTGAATAATATATTCATCCTTACATATCATTAACCCCCCAAGACCTGTCTAGTTTTTTTTTATTATTATTTCTGCTTCCCACACCCACAGACGGTGTTTTTTTTTGTATGACGACTTGCACAGGTTTTTGCGATACAATTATATTTATGTTTCTAGATTTATGACATGAGGAATATTTTTTTGGCTTTTATTTTTTATGTCGTCCACCAATCATCTTTAATTGTGTTATAGATGTATTGAAAAGAAGATTTACGCTCGCAGTGTTGCCAATAGGTCTATATTAAAGGGGTTAGCCAGCCAAAATCCTAAAAAATTGAGCTTTAAGGATTTGAAGGGGGATGGCTGACTGCTTTGTTTCAATTGCTAAGCCAGCCTCCTTCGCCATCAGAACAGTTTCTTCCCAGATGGACTGTGAAGATTGCAGACAATCAGCGGTCACTGATCAATGTGACACTTGATCTTAACACACAGCGTGGAGGAACGGTGCCAAGTGCAATAGGTGAGTATAGATCTTTTGATTCATAGAATGTTAGAATTGGAACCTTTCATATTACCACCAGTCAGAGCGCTGCGATTCCCACGCTGTCACAGAGCAGTGAAAAGGTTACTGCCGGTCAGGTGTCAACTGATTAGAGTACTACTCTCATCCAGCCTACGCCAGATTTTGCTGATAACAGCGAGAGCAGGTGAGGCTGATGAGGGTATTCACCAGCCGGTGCCTTTCCACAGTAATAAAATTGTTAGTGAGATAATTAGTGCAGTGCGTGTCTAGCTTAATGTACCTGTCTTGGGTAAAGCTGACAGCTGCAGGCTGCTTCCGCCAGCTGTCAACTGTAGCTTGGCTGGTTATGAAAAATAGATGGGTCCACACACCGCTTTTTTTTAAATTATTTAAATAAATAAAAAAATATGGTGTGGCCCCTCTTCATTTATGATAACCAGCCAAGCTAAAGCAGAAAGTTGGGGGCTGGTATTCTCAGACTGGGAAGGGGCCATGGATATTGCACCTCCCAGCCTAAAAATAGCAGCCAGCAGACACCCCAGAAAAGGCGCATCTATTAGATGTGCCAATTCTAGCACTTTGCTCGGCTCTTCCCACTTGCCCTGATGCAGTGGCTGGTGGGGTAATAGTTTTGGGGTTGAAATCAGTTGTCTATCAGATGTCCCCATTAATAACGCTGTAATCAAAAGTAAGAAAGACACACAGAAAAAACTGCTTTAATTGAAAAAAGCACACAGAGAAAAGTCTTTGAATTGAAAAAAAACACTCCCCCCGCAATAACCCTCTTATGCCCATTTATTAACCATAAAATAAAAAAAAATAGTATTCCTCACCTGTCCACCGATAATCCATATGTTCCACGACGTACTCCAACTCTGCTACATCTGGATGCATTGCTGAGCAGTGGCATGATGCGAACGCTCAGCCCTGAATCCACGATACACTGAGCTGACTGTGAAAACGAGGCTGCGTTATTTAAATAAATAAAAAAGTCTGAATGGGGACCCCTCTATTTTTGATAACCAGCCAAGATAAAGCTGGCAGTTCACAATTGTCAGCTTTGCCTGCGCTGGTCATCAAGTAACAACTGGGAACAGTTTGGATCTGCTCTGTCTTCCATTACGAATGACCAAATAATCAGGACATCTTCATGACACCCCTGATAAATGTTGGTTGAAGCTGTAATCCTTTACGTAGAGTCAAGATTGGGAATATCGGATACAGTTCTCTAAAAATTGTATTACTGGAAGAATGACCCATACTTCAGTTCCAGAGATTTGTAAAAGTGGATTATTTTTATATGAGAAAATGACTTTTCATTCCAAACTTTTTATACCCAAGACATGGAAGTCGATATAATTCCGCAGTATTGATAACTGGTTCTCCAAGGCTTTTCAAAGAGCAGATTAGTCACTTTGGGTCAGTCAGGAATGGGGAAGAAAAGCTTTTACAGATTCCAGCAGGAGAAAATCAGAGGGAGCTGTAAGCTGCTCATTCTTGTAGCCTGGAAAGCTGACATAAAGCTCAGGAGGAGATAATCTATGATTTTTTTTCTTTTTATCTATTTAAATATTTTCTTTTGAGGTTCATAATTCCATTAGAAAAGAAAAAAACATTCTTATTTCATCCTGCATGGCCGCAGACACATCGGCAACTGTCAGAGAGCGGTCGTATTCTGGTATTTTGCTAGGGGTGATGTAGGAATACTTGCTTACCTATGGACTCGATGAGCCGAGGAAAGCACCAACTATAAGAATCATCTGTAATGATGGAGGAAATGGGAATAAAGGAAAAGAGAAAATTCCTAATTCAAACGGTTTTTCTAGAATTTAATATTGATGGTTCATTTGTAGGATGAAATTGTTGAGATCCAACACCTACGGGTCCTTCATTGCCGGACAAGACACATTGATGTCCATAAGATGTCCAAGTCCTTTTGAATCAGCTACACAGAAAATTAAGGAAAATTACCACTTTCATAGCTTATACGAGTACAAGGGAGAGAGAGTGTCCATAGCAGAGGTTAAACTGGGACACTTGTAGTGGTGACAAGTTTTGTCACCCAGGACAGAAGACCATGTTGCTGCTCCCCCTTTACTCCCTTTCCATGACCCTTGGGACAATTCTTCATGTCATTATTTGCCAGGAATTTATTTCTTCTAGAAAGGGACTTCCTGATCAGGTTTAGAGCAAATTTGACCAACAAGGACTGGGGGGTCTCCCATCCCCATAGTGGATGTATGGCCTGCCTCTATGCAGCCATTTAATGCTCAGGATTGTAGAAATATGCCATCGCTTTATAAGATTGGATATCCTATTAAAGGAACTGTAACCCAGGTTGACTCAAGCAATTATTAATATATACAGAGACTTCTTAAAACATTTGAGTTGCAAAGTTCCCCATTGGAAAGAACATTTCTATTCTTTTTACAGTTCTCATCCTAACCCTGGATTAGGTCCTAATAAATCCTGTATGTATAGAGCTATATATTGCACTGAATAAAAGCTAATAGCCATGAAATCGCTCTATGCATTCATACACACACTTAAAGGGGTTATGCAGTCTTTTCCAGCAATATTAGATTAGTAGCGGTCCATTGGCTGTATTGCGATCGGCCACAGCCTCTTTAGCGTGCTGACTGATTCTTATTTCTCCATCAGAGAAAATTGGTCCGATTATGCTAATGACACTATGATCAGACATTGATCATAGTGTGATCACCTATTGGGTCAGATTTTCTTGGAGAAAAAAAAAGTTTCTCCGTGATCACCTATTGGGTCAGATTTTCTTGGAGAAAAAAAAAGTTTCTCCATCTTGTCCATTCACTCTGTGAAAATCATCCGAGTGCAGTCCAATGTTTCCATGGACCCATAGACATGAATGGGCAAGTGCTATCTCCTGCGGTCCGAGGAAAAACTGGGATATATGCACGACTCTATAGCCTAACATTGATCTGAGTGTGATCCATTGTTTTTGTATGACAGCGCGAGAAACACCGGCTGCTCTGATTGGCGGTAACCTTAATACTACTGGTCAGAGAGCTACGGTTCCCATGTTGTCAGATGACAGTGTGAGCCCACAACTGTGCTACTACTCCCATCAGCCTATGCCTGCTGCCACTAATAACAGCAAGAGTAGGCGGTGGTTGATGTGAGTATTCATCAGCCGACACCTGGGCTTTAAATAAAGTTTTTTAAAAAATGGTGTGGGTTCCCTTGTATTTTTTATAACCAACCAAGCAAAACTGACAGCTGAAGGCTGTCAAATGGTGTCCTCCCCATTTTTCACAACCAGCTAAGCTAAAGAAGACAGCTGATGGCTGGTATTCTCAGGCTGGTATAGGGTCATGGATATTGCCCCCCAGCCTAAAAATATCAGCGCGCAGCCGCCACAGAATAGGCGTATCTATTAGCTGCGCCAATTCTGACGCTTTGCCCTGCTCTTCCCAACTGCCCTGTGGCAAGTGGTGTACATATTTGTTGGGTTGATGTCACCTTTGTATTGTCTGGTGACATCAAGCCCATGGCTTAGTAATTAGTAATCCTATACTTAAATTATAGATAAATACACAGCCAGAATAAAGTTTTTTATTCGTAATAAAAAAACACACTTTTACTTTTTTTATTTAAAAATAACAAACAAGCCAGCATCTCCTGTAAAAACACAAAAATAAAAAACAACCATATCACTCAGTGACTAGCAGTGACATTATCAAGGTGGCTGTGGGCTGCTATTTTTAGGCTTGGGGGGGCCAATATCCCTGACCCCTTACCAGCCTGAGAATACCAGCCCCAAGCTGTCTGCTTCAGCTTGGCTGGTTGTCATAAATGGGGGAGTCCCTATACCTTTTTTTATTATTATTTATTTCAATCATTTAAAAACACGGCATGAGTATCCCTCTATTCTTGATAACCAGCCTTGTTAAGGCTGACAGCCTAGCTGGTTAACAAAAATACAGGGAAAGTCAAGCTATTTTTTAATTATTAATTATTTATAGCGTAGGCACCGGCTGATGAATACTCCAATCAGCCGCCGCCTGCTCTCACTGTTGTTAGCGGCAGCAGGCATATGCTGATGGTAGTAGTCCCTTAAGTTAACGCCTGTGACCGAAGGTGAATTTTTTACCTCTTGTCACAGCTGCTGGCTCATGCTGTCATCTAACGGTGTAGGAGCCGCAGCACACTGACCGGTGGTAATAATCTTATCGCCAATCAGAGGAAGTTTGCTGCACTGTCATGCACATGACAGCGTGGCAAACACTGGATGTTCTGTCCCCCAGTTCATGTGAATGGGGTCAGGGTTGGGGTTTGCATACTGTTCTGGTACCTGAACTGAACCTTTTTTTAACTGTTCAGCTGAACCCGAACATCCAGGGGTTGGCCCATCACTATTCTCCTTCACACAAATGATCTTGAAAAAGACAACTTTAATAGTGGAAATGTTAGACTTTATGTGACAGATAGAAGCTGCACTGTTGATTTAGAATCAGCCAGCAAGTTTAGAGATTAAAATGGCTATAGCAGACAGTGAGTGGTTAGCTCATCCCCAGGAGATACTGGGAAAGTTGTTATTGTGTCCCAAGGATCCAAGAATAAGATATGTTAGAGAGTCCCCTGACAGACTGAAATCAGACAAGCTATATAGACCAGTTCTTCCACAGAAACGATTGCTGTAATCAAAAAAGCAGCCAGGACAGCCAATATACCTCAATATAGAAGTGAGAGAGCTACAGCATCGGGCTCATCCCCCTTCCCGCACCTCACTGCATGAGAAAGGTACAGTTCTGCTTAAGAAACTGTGTGTGAAGAGAAGTAAGAAAGAAGTGAGGGAGCTACAGCACCGGGCTCATCCTCCTCCTCCCACCTCACTGCATGAGCGAAGTACAGTTCTGCTTAGGTTAAGACACTGTGTGTGAAGAGAAGATAGAAGAGAGAGAAATACAGCACCGGACTCATCCCCTCCCTCCACCTCACTGCATGAGCAAAGTATAGTTCTGCTTAGGTTAAGACACTGTGTGTGAAGAGAAGTAAGAAAGAAGTGAGGGAGCTACAGCATCGGACTCATCCCCCTCCCCCAATCAATGCATGAACAAAGTACAGTTCTGCTTAGGTTAAGACACTGTGTGAATAGAAGTTATCTATGAAATCTGTGAAGAGACTTTCATATACGTTGATGGAGCATTGAATGAAGAGAAGTGATCCTGTGGGATGAAAAGAAGCTTGAATAAAACCCCTGTGATCAACTTCAGCTCAGAACTATGTCATAGCTGTGTGCCTGTAAACCGTTACCTGCCTCCCCTGTACTGTGAAGAATTATAAGTGAGATTTCCCCAGGATTTAAAAAGAACTCATGTTTCCTTTGTATCGTCTTCATTGCCTGAGTGGCGTACATGCAACATTTATCTGTTTTTCACTAATGCCGGATACTAATAAATATACTCACCTCTTAAAAAGTAAGAAAGTCTTCATCTATTTTTTAGTGCTAAATTATGGTTAGTCATTGGGGGCAGAAAAAAACAATTTGCAAGGCTTTCCCGGGGATAAGGATTAATTTCCATGTTATGTGGATATGTGATGTAAGTGTATGCATTACCCAGTAAGTACAGTATGTCTGGATAGATGTGTTCCTGTGCACTTACAGTCAAATATTTTCATCAAGTGGCGTTTTCTGCAAATCTTCCTACTCAGGTGCAGATAAAAAATTCCTAAAATAGGAAAACTTGGGTGCTCAGTATTCTGCTCCTACTTTCCATTCGCAGTAGCCGGGTGTCGCATGCTCTGCTGTTTAGGTACATTTAAAATCTCATGTTTGCATAATTACTATTAGATGTGAATGATTATGATTGAATGTAGATTTAGTACTTGGGAAAAATTCATGACGAGTCGTATCATTAAAAAAATAAATTGCGCTCATTAAGTTTGCTTAAATGAACTTTTTTTTTTTAAAAGATGTTACTTCTGGGTATTTACGAAGAAGCCAGTGCAATAATTCTCCATTTTAAATCAAATGCATTATATTAATTGAATGGAATTATCAAATTAAAAATGTGATTTCCTCTCAAGCCCAAGTTTTTTCGTTTTTTTTTTGGATAATGTCATGTGATTTATGTGTTATGTTTGGTGTCACCGTTTTTTTGCAGTGATTGAAATAGTCGCTAAATTCGCCTTCTTGAAAAAGGCATCATGTGCACTTACCCTAAAGCCGCAGGAGAAGGGGTTTTGCTTCTTTTGTCAAAAACATGCAATTTTGTTTAACTCTTTAGTGGAACCAACCACGCTGCTTTTACTCAAGCTCAGATCCTTTCTGCACACCTAGATTATCAGCCACTATTCCTTATTAATTTCTGCCTAGAGCAGCATAATGTAGGGTCTGAGACCCTGATTCCGGTGATGTTTCACTTACTGGTCTGCTTGGTGCAGTTGTGATAAATTTCCTGTTTTCTCTGCTGCAGATCTAGCAGAGCTGTAACTGCTGAGCTTTGTATAACACCGCCCACAACCCTGATTAGCAGCTTTCTGTGTACACTGTCCCTAAGCAGAAAGCTGCCAATCAACGGTGGTGACAGGGTTGCTCAGCAGGAGGACTAAATGGCAGGAGACAACTAGTCCTCTAGTGATAATCTCCTGCTGATAAAATGCTAATCTTATTAAAGCTACAGCAAGCAGCCCAGTAACTGACCCATGACTGGAATCCGGCTCTCTGTCTCTGCATTATGCTTCTGTCAGATTAGGTGTCAAAAACCAAGTTAAAGATTCCCTTTAATGTTTTTATTTTAGCGTCAAAAGAGCTGAGTGAGTGCTTATAGGTGATTCATAGCTGGAATCAGGGTCTCAGCCCCTTCATCATGCTGCTCGCGGCCTACAATGGAAGCCCGCACACACTAAATGATCTACTGCAGATCATTCAGTGCAGATATAAGGGGGTTTGTTGTGAACGCGCTGGATTCTGAGTTGGGGCTCCCTCTGGTGGCTGCTGATAGTATTGAAGCTGCCTTGACTGACAGAGGCCCTTCAGCTGAGGATTCAGCTGCGGACGATTGGCAATCTGGGAGTGATGACTGGGGAGATTTAAGGGAGTAACCTTCCCATGATCCTCATCGGTGATTAGTTGTCTCTTCCTGGTCCAGTTTGGAAGTCAGCTTGTTTTCTGCTGTCTCCTGCAACTTCCAGATTTTCTGCTTTTTTCTGTGGTTTTGTTTTCCTTTGTTTTTTGCTCTTCTGGAGTGAGGTCAGCCGGGTCCCCCTGCTGGGGCCTGCGCTGGTCTCTGTTTCTCATTTATCTCTGTTTATTTGTCAGTCCCTGTTATTTCAGTGGCTGCTGGGTAGCTACATGTTCACACCAGAGTTCTGATCTAGCGGGGGAGAGATCGTGTGGTCTCATTATTTTTTGGAATAAATGTTGGAATTTTTCCTAGGGTTTTGCTGGATTGCAGACAGTATTCTTTCCTGTCCTGTCCTATCTAGATAGTTTTGGGCCCCAGCGTTTGCTTATTCTATTTTCTGCCTGAGTGTGTATTTCATCTTGTCTCACCGCCAATATATGTGTGGGGTTACCTACTCCTTTGGGGCGCTACTCCGGGGCAGTTAGCTTTCCCCTTTCTATCTTTAGGCTTAGCTAACTCTCCGGCTGTATCGAGGAGTCTAGGTCATCGTAAGTACGTCCCACGGCTGCTTCTAGTTGTGCGGTTAGTTTAGGGGTCTGCAATCCATTAGTTACCAACCTCTCTGGGTGACTGGCTGCCTTGGCTATTTTTGTTACTGTCCTCCTCAGACACCAAATCATAACAGGGGTCCTTGTGCAAGAACAGTTTATGGACCTTTTGCGCTCATCATCATGCACAATTCCACCTGCTTTGGAGGTGGAAGTTGGTCCCCTTACCTCTTAGACCCCTGTGCACAGGTAGTGTTCAATGACATGACAGGTTCTCTTTAATACTTCCTTTCCTTTGATCCACACAACGACTTTGGCCACAGCATAGGTTGTACGGCTAAAGATCGCTGTAAGCCCCTGCTACTGTACATTGCATCACAATGCAGGTTAAAGGGGTCACACTGCAACTCGCAAGTTACTGCAACAAAGTCAAGCAATTTGCAAAAAAACTGACTTGTTTTGCAACTTGGTTGTTGCAATTCGACCTCATTCAGCTGCATTATGCTGCAATATAGCAACGCCATAAAGCAATCTTAGGCCACACGTGACCTGAGTCATGGCCAAAGTCACTGTTTAGTCCTAACCTAATTATTATCCCTTTACCAATCAAGTTTCTGTGTTGGTTTTAACCTGAGTCGTTCGTCCTTCCTTCGCCTTCACAGAGTCTGTAAATCATGACTTATTATGTTACTATTATAGGTTGTCGGATTGTAGAATTCTTCGATCTGTTTTTTTAGTTGTAATGACAATCACAATTGATCAGTCTGTGTTCTACTAACTATATTCTGTATCTTTCTATATACTTGATTATGCAAGAAGACCGCAGGGACGACTCTATGCGGTATACACTGCTGTACGTCCGATTTCAATATCGGACATGCATGAATCTGAAATGACTACATTTACACTGTAGAGAGAAATGCGATTGCACACGGATATGGATAATTTATGGATTTATAGAAATGTCTAAAAACAATGTTTGCAGATTATTGACTAAATTTATGTCACATGATCACCGGGGAACACATTGCTGAAATCGCAGGTGTGACGCCAGTCCAGGGGGAAAGTACACTTTTATGCTGCACTGCGGACCTACAGTGGTGAAAAGAAGTACTTGATACACTGTCGATTTTGCAAGTTTTCCCACCTACAAAGAATGAAGAAGTCTGTAAATTTTTATCTTAGGCACACTTCACCTGTGAAAGACAGAATGTAAAAAAAAATCCAGAAAAATCACATTGTAGGATTTTTACATAATTAGTTTGCATTTTATTTCATGAAATAAGTATTTGATACAAGAGAAAAACAGAACTTAATATTTAGTATAGAAACCTTTGTTTGCAATTACAGAGGTCAGACGTTTCCTGTAGTTCTTGACCAGGTTTGCACACCCTGCAGCAGGGATTTTGCCCCCTCCTCCATACAGATCTTCTCCAGATCTTTCAAGCTTTGGCGCTGTCACTGGGAAACATTAAGTTTCAGATCCCTCCAAAGATTTTTTATTGGGTTCAGGTCTGGAGACTTGCTAGGCCACTCCAGGACCTTGAAATGCTTCTTACGGAGCCACTCCTTAGTTGCCCTGACTGTGTGTTTCAGGTCATTGTCATGCTGGAAGACCCAGCTATGATCCATCTTCAATGGTCTTACTGAGGGAAGGAGGCTTTTGGCCAAAATCTCATGATACAGGAACCCATCCATCCTCCCTTCAATATGGTGTAGTTATCTTGTCCCCTTTGTAGAAAAGCACCCCAAAGTATGATGTTTCCCCCACCATGCTTCACGGGTGGGACGGTGTTCTTTGAGTTGTACTCATCCTTCTTTATCCAAATATGGCGAGTGGAGTTGATACCAAAAAGTTGCATTTTGGTCTCATCTGACCACATGACCATCTCCCATGCCTCCTCTGGATCATCCAGATGGTCATTGGCGAACTTTAAATGGGTCTGCACATGTGCTGGTGTGAGCATGGGGACCTTGCGTGCCCTACAAGATTTTAATCCATGACGGTGTAGTGTGTTAGTAGTGGTAATGTTTGAGATAGTGTAGTTCTGGGCTGATTCTTTGACTTTTCTCAGAAGCATCCTTACTCCACGATGTGAGGTCTTGCATGGAGCCCCACACTGAGGGAGATTGACAGTCATCTTATGTTTTTTCCATTTTCTAATAATTGTGTCAGAAGTTTTTGCCTTCTCACCAAGCTGCTTGCCTATTGTCCAGTAGCCCATCCCAGCCTTGTGCAAGTCTACAATTTTGTCCCTGGTGTCCTTAGACAGCTCTTTGGTCTTGGCCACGGTGGACAGGCTGGAGTGTGATTGATTGAGTGTGTGGACAGGTGACTTTTATACAGGTAACAAGGTCAGATATGTGCAATTAATACAGGTAATGAGTGCAGAGTAGGAGGCTTCTGTGAGAAGCAGAATTCTTGCTGGTTGGTCGGTGATCAAATACTTATTTCATGCAATAAAATGCAATTTAATTATTTAAAAATCCTACAATGTGATTTTCTGGGTTTTATTTTTAGATTCTGTCTCTCACAGGTGAAGCGTACCTACGATTAAAATAACAGACCTCTCCATTCTTTGTAGGTGGGAAAACTTGCAAAATCGGCAGCGTATCAAATACTTATTTTCCGCACTGTTTAAATCTAATCATTAAGCTTAATGGCTGGTGACAGATATATTCTTATATGTTGGGTGCTCAGACCCACACTGGGGCAGGTATAGCCATTGTTTTGAGCTTATAGGTACTTACTCATGAGATCACAGCAGAAGCTCAGCTTTTATGCACAGCAGTGCTTCTGTCTGACCCTGGAAATTTAACCCCATAGATGCCATGGGTAATGGCATCACCAGCTTCCAAGATATTGGAACACAAGTGTGGTTCCCTCTGTCAACCCATCAGTGTTCAATGATGCACTCACAGTGGATGAATTGGTGAGCCTGACCATTGGGGGCCTTGTAACAGCCCTTGGGTTTTGCCAATTCTACCTGATATTCAGTAAGGTTAGCCCTAATAACTTGCCTCACAAGCTCAATGCCGAGCTTCAGATGGAGCGGTGTAAAGATGCCACCATTGGATTCTCAAGCAATGGAAACTTGTTCTGTGCCGTGATGATCACACTTCTCTGTCATCTAATGGACGACTCTGGGTTTGGTGAATGCCAGGAAAACGTTACCCGACTGATTACATTGCGCCCGCTGTACATTTTGGTGGAGGAGAGATAATGCTATAGGTTTGGTATCAGAGGTCGACCACAGCCGTTTAGTTCAAGTGAGAAGGAAATCTTAATACTTTGGCACAAGACATTTTGAACAATTATAGCTTTGTGGGAACAGTTTGGGGAAGGCCGTTTTCTGTTTCTCAAGACTGTGCCAAGTGCACAAGGTCCATAAAGACATAGTTGGGGGAGTTTGGTAGAAGGAACATGACCGGCCGCACAGAGCCCAGTCCTCAACCCCAACCAACAGCTTCGGGATTAACTGGAGCAGAGACTGTGAGCCCGAATTCCCCCCAAACATCAGGGACTGACCTCACAGATACTCTTCTGGATGAGATGTCAAAAATTCCTACAGATACTATACCTCCAAAATTTTAAGAAAACCTTCCCAGAAGAGCTGGAGCTGTTAGCTAAAAAGTGAGGATTGACTCCATATTAATGTTTGTACGAGATGATGTACTCGTAGATGTCCAATTGGAGGTCAGAAAAGCTCCTGTATGTGTAATGTGGAGGGGGCACATACTTTTGTATATATCATTTTTGCCATATGGTAAACAACAAAAAGAAAACACTAACAAGCAATAGTAGAATTACTTTTTTTTTTACATTCTACCCCTTAAAAAACCTGTTTATTGATACGGATGGACCATATTGCAAAAATAGTCTGTCTCGTTGGCTGTTGTGAATTTCACTTTTTTCCTTGGATCTTTTACTATGGAATTTCATGTTTCACCATAACTATTTTTTAATTTTTTAAGTAAGTCGTCTTCTCAACAGTTACAGTAATTAAACTTTCTGTAAGCTCTCAGGATAATGATTGATCTATATTTGGAAACATCATGGGAACGAGTCAAGGTTTCATTCTATAAAGAACTATTATATATTCTTCCCCAGCATCTAGGCTCATTGTCTAAGCTGAGATGGACCCAGCCAGCAACATTTTTCTCATTTAATTGGATTTGACTTTCAATTAAGAGAAAAGCCTTCTACCAATAATTGACTGACATCGGCCTAAAAGGATCTGTTTATTCCAAGCACGACCACATGACATATCAATAGTTGAATACATTGATGTCATCTAATGAAGTTGTCCATGTGCAATTAAAAAAAAACTTTATAGTTGGGAGAAAAATAAATAATCTCCCGAATGATTCCTCGTTCACCATTCCAAATATCCATAGGATACTAATCCTACGCATTCAGCTCTGAGGTTGTGTTTAAAATCAGGAGCCTAAAGACTGAGAAATGCCTTTGGCAAATAACTTCACAGCAATGGAAAAGTGACAAGAAGTTACAGTAATGGAGCATATTCTCAGTCTTCAGACTCCATAACTAGGCTGCGAATGTGGGGGCTCTTGAGACGTTTCTATAGATGTCTGTGTTGAACCAGTACTCACACCAAGAAATTTCATCAGATAGCTTCGGCTCGACTGCAGAGGCATGTTTGAAAATTCTAGAACCTAGAAAGATGGCTGACAAATACTAGCTGGGGAAGAAGGGAGAGCTGGGTTATAGGGAGAGAGACAGGACAAACTACTTCTAAAAGGCAAATGTCACAATTCCACCATTTATTGTATCATTGACGCAGTGAGTGACAGGTCAGCCGTCCATTCTGGGCAGGTTCATGCTGAGTATTGTGATTGATAGCCCAGCCATCCAATCTGTTGCTGGGGCTTGCTGAGCTGTCAGTGTTGGAAGTGGCAGTCCAGCCATCCAATCAGGGCCAGGGCATGCTGGGTTTCTTCCAGGTATCTCTCATGCTGGGTTATTATTTAGCTGTTTAGCTGGTTGTCTGTGTCTGATTGCTGTCAGTCGTAGACTTAGCTCGGTGGCGTTTGTGTGCCTTGTATTTCTGTGCTGTTTTTGATCTATTGCTGCCTGACCTTGTACCTTGCTTCTGATCATCCGTTTGCCTATCTCCTTTGTCTTGTTCAACTATATTCTTGTAATTCTGATCCCGGACCTTGACCTGACTACGCCTCAGGTTTTCCCCTTAGTTTACGACAAGCTCTCTTGGTATCTGACTTCGGACCTCTTGACTACCCTGCCTCATGGCTTGTCCGTGGGTAGAGATTAGTGTCACAGCCAAATTGATTGCATAGCATTGTAACAGCAACAATACAATGATAATATAACACTGTATGATTCCCAAGTTATGCGGCATGACACTCAGTATTGGTATCAGAGCCTCCAAGTTGCTCGATTTCATATTGCCTGAGACCTCGGAATAATAGTATCCAGCAAGAAATATTGCAAGAGAGCCAGAGAAATGTGTCAGCAAAGAGATTGGGTTGGGAACAGTAAGCGCCCGGTATACATTGATCTAAAAGTTAGAACTTCGCTTTTGAGTTTACTTAAAAGACGGGGTCTGAGCTCAGTTTTATATATATTGTACAGTATTGGTAGCAACTACTAAATTGATGTAAGCCAGCCACTGAGACCTGCACTGATCAACTAATTGGGACAGAGTTATTGGAACTAACTCACAGAGCACTGAGTCAATAGGACTAATAACGATAGCAAAATACTTTCTTGGCTATCAGTTGTGACGATCGTTATGCATCTTAGTAGTCAGACTCTCCCACATACAGTGTAGAAAATAAGTATTTGATACACTGACGATTTTGCAGCTAGTTTTCCCGCCTACAAACAATGGAGAGGTATGTAATTTTATCGTAGGTACACTTCAACTGTGAGACACAGAATCTAAAAATAAAAACCAGAAAATCACATATTATTTTTGCATAATTCAAAACTATTTACCCCAGACATGGATTACAGCAAGGGACAGAACGATGAACAGGTGAGGGATATTGTTGTTTTTTATTTTAGTTTTATAACAGGAGATGAGGGATTCAGTGGAATAGGCGTTAGATGAGTATAACTGTGTTATTTTTAAATAAAAAAGTAAAAGTGTTTTTTTTTATTTCAATTAAAGAACTTTATTCTGGCTGTGTCTTTATTTACAATACAACTATAGGATTAGCAATGAATAGGAGTCTTATGGACACCTCTCCATTACTAACCCTTGAGCTTGATGTCACCAGACAATACAAAGGTGACATCAACCCTACAAATATGAACCCCATTGCCACCACAGGGCAAGTGGGAAGAATCTGGCAAAGTGACAGAATTGGTGAATCTAATAGATGAGCCTTTTCTGGGCGGCTACGTGCTGCTATTTTTAGAATGGGGCAATATCCATGGCCCATTACCAGCCTGAGAATACCATCCCCCAGCTGTTTGCTTTAGCTTGGCTGGTTGTCACAAATGGGGGAACATTGCGCCTTTTTTTTAAATGTATTTAAATAGTTTAAAAATACGGTGTGGGGACCCCTCTATTTTTGATAACCAGCCTTGCTATAGCTAACAGCTGAGAGTTGCAGTCCACAGCTGTTAGTTTTGCCTGGCAGGTTATCAAAAATGTAGGGGGACCCATGCTGTTTTTTTTTTTTTGTAAATTATTTTAGTGCGCAGGCGCCGGTTGATGAATACTCCCATCAACCGCCGCCTGCTCTCGCTATTATTAGTGGGCGTAGGCTCATGGAAGTAGTAGTCCCATCAGCCGATGTCACTGACCGGAACACAGCTGCGGGCTCACGGTGTCATTTGACAGCATAGGAGCTGTCTGACTGGAAGTAATGATTTTACCGCCGAGGCAGTGTTTGCCATGCTGTCATGCACATGACAGCGCAAGAAACACCTGTGGTTCGGGGTGCCAAACCCAAACAGGAACACGTACGTCCTTGCAAAGTCCATGTTTGGGGTCCATGCCAGAACAATAGGTGTTCGGTACGGACCCCGAACATTTCTGTTTTTGCTAGTCAGTTTTTAATTATATGATGCCATATGCCCAATGGAAAAGAGAAGAATTACCTGGGTAAAAGGGAAAAATGAACATTTGTAAGTACACAGTGCTTTACAATATGATGATTGATATATATTAGGAGAATAAATACTTTGATGGGAGTATTTTTTTAGAGACGTGTTAGTTGAGGGCCCCATTGGAGATTTTGCATTAGGGCCTACAAGCTTCAAGTTACGCCATTGGTTGTGTGTGTTCATGAGGAATGATGTTATTTCTAGTCACTATATCACTTGTATTCTGCATTTTCACCAGTTTTCTTCTCTGCAGGTTTTATGTGTAATTTTCAGTTGACTCTGAGACCAGGAGCTATAATTTCTACTATACACAGCACACACTGACGCGGGATTTCTGCTCTCTTGTCTCTTTGTAGCACATGTTCAGAAGCAGCAGCCACATGAAGGACATTATACAATAGTATTGAGCAGTATAGCTGTGAATCCAGCACTGCAGTGAGATAAAACACTGGAAAGCAGCAAAACCATCAGTATTTGTTTCTCTGAATCTCATTCTCAAGCTGCTCCTCCTATCTCCTCTCACCTTCCCTCTAAAAGGACTTTAAAGAGAATTTATCAGACGCATCAACCATTCTATGCCGTCATGCAGGTCATAGAAATTTGAACAAAAACCACCTTGATATCTGTGATCCAATGTCTTATTCCAGATAAAACCATATTTTTCTTAATATGTAAATGAGCTGTTAAAATCTATGGGTCGGACATAGATCTCCCCCAAAATCTGCCTCCAAAGCTTATTTTAACTGAAAGGTGGAGTTACCAGTGTGTATTTTGCGGACCATAAGACGCACCCAAATTTTGGGGAGGAATATAGGAAAAAAATTATTATTTTTTTATAAAATGGTGTTGCGTTTTATAGTCTGATTTTATGCTAGCTTACCAGATGGCGGTGGTAGAGCGGGGTCACAGTAGGCAGGGTAGCTTGGGAGCCGATATCTTGGGAGCTGAGATGTCAATCTGCGCATGTGTCACCTTCGGTCCCCATTTTCACCAAGCCCATCGCAGGGAAATGAATGGGAAGTGTGGGGAATCCGCTGACCACTGACATTTTCTGAAAGCCCAGGGTCCGCAGTCTCGCACCATTGGGACACCCCCTGCTCTCAACCCAGGGCCCGCATCATCATCCCACTCCTGCCACCGCCGGCAGCAGTGACCCTGCATTTTTTTACTCTGCTCCACCGCAGACGCCCCCCGGTAAGCTACATTCGGATTATAAGACGCACACATATGTTCCTTCAAAATTTGGGGGAAAAAAAGTGCAGTGCGCCTGATAATCTGAAGAACATGGTATTTCTCTGGAATAAGAAATCAAATCGCAGATATAGGTATCCAACATTCATTCAACTCTCTATGAGCCCTATGCCCATATTTATAGGTGGCTTAGAAGGGTAGACCCTTTTTACAGATTCCCTTTGTGAGGCAGCTGCGATCTGATCCCTCAGTGAGCTATCAGTCTGTCTTATCGATGATTTATTGATGAGTTCAGTAGGCAGGAGGAGGCGGACAAGATGATGTGGCTCATAAGTGGAGAAAAAAGCATATTTCTCTAATAAGATATATTACAAAGTTAATAGTTCACACAAACAGATGCCTGATAAGTGACCAAGCAATGACTTAGCTGATCCCCCGCCAGAATGCCAACCATAATACTTTTCTACCCCATAGCACAACACATGGTAGGTTTATACTCTGTGTTTGATTCAGCAACCTCCTTATGGAAGGTGATATTGTAATTATGTGATATCATGAACATGATGTTGTCTTACGATGAGAAGTGTTTAATCTAGACTAGGTAATCTGGAATGGAATCAAGCAAAAAGCCTAATATACAGATATATGCCTGTCTGGCAGTGAGGTATTTTTCAACCTCAGAGCTTAAAGTTTAGAGGTAACGGTGGTCACGAGTTACGGGAAGTTTAGTAGATAAAGTATTCCCTTATTTTCTTCCAACATACAGTAATGGATGTACTGTGACCCTTTCCATTTCCTCTGGGTAGTTCAGCTATTTTGAGATAAGAGATAGCTGATTGTTCCTATGTCTGACTGAGGTTTGGATATCGGTCATGATGGCCATTGAAGCATAGGCCAGACGATGCTATAACTCTTGAATAAAAAAGAAAAAGAAGATCCGACTGTTCTACATACATCATTACCTTTGAAATAGCGCATAAGAATTCGGTACGAGGCAACTGTGGATCACTTTATAGAAGATTAGCTTCAATTCTGCAATGGTTGGCGAATAAAGGGATTGGAGGATTCGACATTTCAATGTACATTAACAACCAGAGCAGTAAAACTACTAGTCATATAAATGACCACTTGGGTTTGTGAGTCCCATGAGTGACATAATACGCGCTGTCCTTGCAGCATATCATTATATTAGAATATAGTCATCGTCTATCATTTCCTTTGACATGTTATATCCAAGAACTGGAAACAATTTCGTCTTCTCAAATTAATTGCGTTGGCAAAAATGGCCGTGTGAAGCACAAAAAGAAGCCCGTGGTGACCCTACTTTGTAAGATGAGCAATCAATAGCAATCAACATCCACCATGTGGGGAATGACTTCCCTCCAAGTCATTGTGATTTAGGTTAGGAAACAGAGGTGGTGAGTTGAAATGAGAGTTCGATAAATGGCTGAGACTCTAATAATTAAAACAATTGTCCAGTCTCCGGAATGGACAGTCATTAAGGACCAATGATGGGGAGGGGACCGAAAAAAATGAATGCTTCTCGAATAACCCTGGATCTTTTCCCAACTGCTGGCTTCAGAATGAAGGGTTCATTTAGACACTAGTAAGTGGCAAGTTGTGCCTGCCTGCACCATTCACATAGAAAGATGGTGCTGACATCTGCTATAGGCATCGGTACAGTCAGTGGCCGTACATAGTAAATGACTATCGGCCGATCTCACCAAATTCTGTGAGACTGGCCAACTGTCTAATGTGTATGACATATCACAACGCTCCCACAATGGCACGTGTGGAGGGATAGAAGAACCGGCTATGTTAGGGTTCCAACATGTCCTACCCCTTTGTTTGTAAAGGAGATAATCTGCCATGCTCTCTCAACTGAGCCAAGCATGCTCGTGTATGGAGGAGTCAGGAGGAGTCGCTGTCAGGTACTACTACTCCTACTGTTGTGGAAGTTATTATTATTCCAAGATCTATTAATTAAAATGAGCTTTGTTCATGGGACTACCCCTTTAAGAGAAAAAATTCTGTCAGTCTCCTTACATCTGCAGATGTGCATAAGAGCACCTGTTTATCATCACATGACCTCCCAAAAATGTCATGTGGCATGTCACATGATACATCTGGCGCTGGGGGCCCATGCATCCTAAACTGCCCAGGGCCCTGAGTACCCTTAATCCACCACTGTCCATGAGATAGGTTTGTGGTCCTAAAAATGGGATCCACATCTATTAGACATTCATGCCATTTCCTGTTGAAAAGGTGGAATACAATATAGTTGTCTGATACGAGGCACAGAGACCTCTTTTGGGGAATTTTCAGGACAGATCATCCACTGCACTCCATATACTTACACCTCCAGCTAACAGGTATAAGATTCTACCAACTGTATACCTTCATGTTCTTCCATGTATTAGGTCTATATATGTGACTTGGACTTCTTCTTTCAATTGGACCTATGGACCGGTACTTACTGATTATTTCCATGACTGTAGATTAGTGATGAGCGAATAAGGTGTTATCTGAGCATGCTCGGGTACTAACTGAGTGTCTTCGGCGTGCTCGAAAAATATATTCAGGTCCCCGCGGCTGCGTGTCTCACTGTTTGACAGCTGCAGCAAATGCAGGGATTACTGTTGTGAATATGCTGGAGGCGACTTCTGAGCTGGGGCTCCCTCCGGTGGTTGCTGAGGGTAATGAACTGATTAATGAATGGCCTTCAGCTGGCTCTGAATGGTAGGATATAAAATTGTTCCTTCTGGTCTTGCTTGAAGCACTACTAGTTTCCTGCTCTCCCTCAGATAAGTGTTTGCTGTTTTTTTTTTTCCTCTATTTGATTTTCTCTGCTGGTTTGCTGCTTGCAGTGGACTGCAGCCTGTCCCATTTTGGGGGTCTGGCGCTGCAATTGTGCTCCGTTTGTGTCTGCACTTTTGCTTTGCTCCTTTGTTACTTTTTATTTGCTGTATAGCGTTTTGTTACACCAGAGATCTGATTTAGGTGGATGAGATCGTGTGATCTCAGGTTTTTTGGCAATCAGAAGTGTTGGTATTTTTGTTAGGGTTTTTGTTGGATTGCAGTCAGAAATCTTTCCTGTACTTTTCTGTCTAGACAGATTGGGCCCCAGCGTTTGCTCATTATATTTTCTGTCTGTGTCCGTGCTTTCTTCTTGTCTAACCGCCATTATATGTTTGGGGGCTTCCTATTTTCTTTGGGGATCTGCTCCAGGGCAGATAGCTTTCATCTTTCTGCCTTTAGGGGTAGTTATCTCTCAGGCTGTGACGAGGCGTCTAGGATCACCGTAGGAACGCTCCTTGGCTACTTCTAGTTGTGTGGTTAGTTCAGGTTACTGCAATCCAATAGGTTCCAGCCTCTCTGGTGTATTACCGGTTTTGCTATTTTTTGCTATTTCTCCTCAGTTACCGAAGCATAACAGATTACCTGTTTGTTAGAGAATGTCTGCATGTGTTTCAGCTGTCGAACAGCCACGAGACATGCAGCCGCGGGGACTAGAATATATTTTTCGAAAACGCCGAAGACACTCAGTCAGCACCCGAGCATGCTCAGATAACACCTTATCCCAGCACGTTCGCTCTTCACTGCTGTACAGTAATCTTAAGAAGCTGGTTTTACACAGTCCAAGGCAAACTTATTACATGATTGAATTTCCGATCGTGCTTCTGCTCTGGCAGAGTAGACAATACTTTATTTTTTGAGAGCAGATTGATCCGACATTTAATATAGAAGAAGTAATGTCTTCAGGGCTATAAAATGTCATTTACCTAGCGACGCTGTCAGAGGTCATGGGTCAGAGATCTCATTACCAAACTAATCAGTCTAACTACCGGAAAACTTGCCCTAGGGACCCGTCACACAACCAAAGATGAAGTTATTAAAAAGTCCATGTAAATGCAAAATTGGATACTTATAAGTGATAGAAAATGTCAGATATACAGGCGCTTCTCACAAAATTAGAATATCATCAAAAAGTGAATTTATTTCAGTTCTTCAATACAAAAAAGTGAAACTCCTATATTGTATAGAGTCATTACACACAGAGTGATCTATTTCACGTGTTTATTTCTGTAAATGTTGATGATTATGGCTTACAGCCAATGAAAACCCAAAAGTCGTTATTTCAGTAAATTGGAATAATTAACAAAAAACACATGCAAAAGCTTCCTAAGATAATTCTTTCTTTGGAGTAAAACATTTTTTAAAAACAGGCAGGTAAATGTTTTATCTCCTAAAAATAATCAGCTGTGATCCCCTGCTGCACTGTCTGTGTTTTCTCTTTTGCTCCCCTCCCCCGCCCAGGAGCTGTGGTACGATCAGACCATGTCCCTGTACGGTCAGACACGGCCATTACACAGTACACAGCAGGGACACATTTATAAGATTATCTCGGCACAGGAACATTTTATTTAAACACATCCAATTATGGAAATTATTATTATTCCAAGATCTATTGATTAAAATTAACTCTAATATTAACTTTTGTACGTGGGAAAACCCCTTTTTGTTCAGCGCTGCACAAAACAATAAAGAATGCTATGTAATAAGGGAAGGCACTATACATAACAAGAGGGGATGCTCTAGAATAAGCTGACGCTGAACATAAGATAAAGCCCTATATGCTAAGGGACTGCACTACGTAATAAGGGTAGGTGCAAGTGGGAAGAGCGGTCTGTTTATTCTGATCAGAGTTTGATCAGAGTGGCATCAGTTTTTCTTGGAGATGGAGAGGAAAAAAGGTTTTCCACTCTGAGAGTCTATATAAATCAGACTACACTCTGATGTCATCCAAGTTTTGTCCGATGTTTTCCATGGACCCATTGGCAATTTTGATCTGATATTTGGATCAAATTTGGACATGTCGCCGATCTCTTCGTCAGACCACTCAGTTCAAGAAAAAAAATCAGACATGTACATAGCACCATAAAATATCATCGGTATGAGTGCTTTTCGTGAAAACCACAGATAGCGCCAATATAATTGGACGTGTATGCATTAGCCCTAAAAGAGTGTCTTTTGCACACAAGGGTATAAAGCCCCCGTCTCACATAGCGATACACCAGCGATCCCGACAATGATCAGGATCGCTGGTGTGTCGCTATATGATCGCTGCTGAGCTGCCAAAGAGACAGTGATCAGCACAGCGACACTGCGGGTAACATCGCTTAGTTACCCGCAGTGTACCTTTGATACCAGCGCCCTGATGCAGGGAGCTGGTAACCAAGGTACACATCGGGTTTCCAGGCACAGCCCCCCGCCTGGAAACCCGCTGTGTACCTTGGTTACCAGCGGATCGCTGGTCTCCCGCCTGTCACACGCAGCGATGCGTGCCTGTCAGCGGGAGACCAGCGATCAAAAAAATGTCCAGGACATTCAGCAACAATCAGCGATACCCAGCAGGGGGGCAGATCGTCGCTGAATGTCACACACAGCGATATCGCTGGTGAGCTCGGTGCTGCGTCACAAAACTAGTGACTCAGCTTTACTCCCATCACTTCTCAGCATATTTAGATGCATTTACACAGATAATTATCATTGAACAAGCTGCTGATCACCCAGTGAATGATCAAAACACTTATTCATTGAGTAAAATCTTTTGAGCAGCACAAAAAAATCATCGTTCTCTGCGGTGCATCATCCTCTGTAAACAAGACTCGCTCTGCCGAGAACCAGGCAGCCTCTGTGCAGTGAACAATCTATTACAGATCGCTCAGTGTGCATCGCTTACTGCGGTCTGTCTGTGTGAACAGACTATTAAACGACCGCCGATCACTAATGGTTTACCGATCAGCGGTATTTTAGTTCCGTCGGTCATCCGTGTGATCAAAGACCTTTGTAGGGTGCAAATACAGAATCAATATTTGCACTCAGTAATTTACCGCTGACATCTCATCTGATTACCATGATGTGGTTACTGAAGAGTTTGCCGCACTGATCACCGCGCCCCTGAAAATAAAAAGATTATATATATATACAGGTGCATCTCACAAAATTAGAATATCATCAAAACAGTATCACTGTGCTTGATTGGCCAGCAAACTCTCCTGACCTTAACCCCATAGAGAATCTATAGGTTATTGTCAAGAGGAAGATGAGAGACACCAGATCCAACAATGCAGATGAGCTGAAGGCTGCTATCAAAGCAACCTGGGCTTCCATAACCCCTCAGCAGTGCAACAGGCTGATCACCTCCATGCCACGCCGCATTGATGCAGTAATTGATGACAAAGGAGCCCCGACCAAGTATTGAGAGCATTTACTGATCATACATTTCAGTAGGATAACATTTCGGATTTTAAAATAATTTTTCAAGCTGGTGTTATAAAGTATTCTAATTTACTGAGATAATGACTTTTGGGTTTTCATTGCCTGTAAGCCATAATCATAAACATTAACAGAAATAAACACGTGAAAGAGATCACTCTGTGTGTAATGACTCTATATAATATATGAGCTTCACTTTTTGTATTGAAGAACTGAAATAAATTCACTTTTTGATGATATTCTAATTTTGTGAGATGCACCAGTATATATATATATATATATATTACATTTGTTTACCCATTATCCCAAATATAAATTGATAATCCACCACTGTTTCCCCCTAATTCGTTATAATACTCTGTGGTCTCTCTCTCACCCCAAATCATTATCATAGTCTTTGCTCTCTCCCCCCAGTTTATTATAATACTTTTGTGCTCCCACCCCCAATTAATTATCATACTGTTTAGCCTTTCTCCCTCCCCCAATTCATTGTCATACTCTTTGCTCTATCTCCAGTCCCACTTCAGTTCATTCACTTTAGACAAGAAAAAACAACACACCCCTCCTGGCGATCCCCTAGCTCTACATTCTTCCTCTTCTTCTTTGTACATGATGAATGATGCAGCCATGTCATCGCACCGGCTGCTGCATCATAGAGAAGGCGACATTGGCTTCCTGCGTGACATTACTCCGTGCCTCCGCAAAAAAATACAATGAAGATTGCCCTCATTATAATCCACCTGGGCTCATGGATTTCCCCTTATGGAGTAAGGCTCCCCCATAATGAGACTACTGTGAATTTGCAACTGTCTCTGTTCTATGGGAGTTCATAAAACTAACTAGCACTTCACTAGAATAGAAAACGCCACACGTGGCTAAAAAAAAATTTAAATTTAAAAGATTTGTAAAAATCAGGTTTCTTTGACTATGTGAAATTAATTCTGGTAGATTAACAAATCATGTCCAAGGTTTAGACTACAAATTTAGACAGTCTGAAGATGTGCCCTGCATCTCGCAGTAACTTTGGCTGGATAATAAATTTTGCAAATCTGTGGACTCTTTTGTGGAAGTTTTAATTGTCTTACTTTGTTCTGCTTTTTTTACTTCTAAATTTCGGTACCATTTGGTGCATGTTCCCACTAAGCCAGCCCGAGTTTGTTCAATGAGCCACAAGAAATATTTCAAACACTTACTAAATAAGTCTACATTTGAATCATATTTTGGTGCAAATTTTGTCAAGATCAAGGTGCAAACATTTTTCATAAATCTGCTCCATTCCAAGTCTGATCCGGTCTACCCAGAAATCCAGGCAGCAAATTCTCATATTCCCAGAGAAACACACTGCCATTGATTACACTTCAATCCTTTGAACTTCAATGCAAACGTTTAAGGTCACCGGGATTATTCGAGTGGAACTTTGCAGACATAGTTGAGTTTTTATTCTTGAGTATAACCTGGATTTAGCTGATGTTGGAGTTGACATGTCGCTTGAGTTTTTTTTTTAAATCAATGATCCTAAGAAAATCATTTCAATAGATCTTAATTAATGGCTTTACTGCTTCAATGCAGACCTATAACTTTCCACTTTAGAGAGAGCCTTTTCCAATGAAGCGCAACAATATCCAGCTCTAAAGTCAGACAATATTCATTTTTCGATGCAATGTTACAAAACTGAAAAAATTGGCCTTTTTTCACATGAATATGAAATACTAAAGTGAGTTCAGTTCTATATTAAAATAAGATATCCAAAGCTTTGTGAACAGTAACGTAACTCTGGAGGGTGCGTGGTGTCCATAAAGGGTCCATCCCTATGGTCATTGTGAACCTGCTTCTCCTCTTTTCCTACCAGCAATACATAGATTCTACTAAAGCTGGTTCACAGGAAAACTCCCTATTAGATATTTTTGGCACAAATTATGGATTATCCATTTTCATATGAAAGAACAAAGTCACTGAGTTTTCATTACTAGATTTTGAAGATATTTCTTGTATAGATAAGTGTGACTCCAACCGTGACGACCAAAATTATCAGATAAACAGAATTTCAACCTTTCACATAGGAGACAATAAAAATGTTTTGAAGTATGTCCTTCTACTGTGAAATAAGAACATTCAGGGGCTCAGTAGCAGCCAAGAAGCCTTTCCTGAGAAAATAAAATGTCAAAAGAAAGAAAATGTATGCGTGAAAACCAAAATTGGATTTCCAGAAAGGACTTGTTATGAGTCTACATTCTAGTGTGATTACCTGCTGCCCCCTTCTGAGTCCTCTTGTACCTCCGCCTGGTGTCCAGCTCATCTCTGGTTCTTCTGGTCTAATCTTCTATGGCTGTCGTATCACTCACCATCTTTTTGTGTATCTGGGCTTCCCTACTGGGCATCCCACCTGCTACTCAGGTTCTCCTGCTATGACCTCTACTACTCTTACTCTTTTATTCACTAGCTCCCAACTCCTTAAATGAGTAGAGCCTGTCAAAGTCATGCTTCCTCAGTCAATGCCCTGCCAGCCCAACCCAGGGCTCTTAAAAGTAAGGTCCATGAAGCTCTACCAATGTGTTCTCCTTGTCAATATTTTTTAAGCATCTGACTTTTTAAGAATGATCTTTTGACCATGTCTACCCATCTTCTTCCTCCAAGCTTGCCTACTTTTGTTTCTGAGCTCCGCCGGCCCTGACTCTAGATGGTCTTTTATTGTGAACATACTCTACCATCCCTTACCTCTTCTGATTTGACTAAGATTTTTGCCTACTGGTTTCAATTCTATTAGTAATGGAGAACAATTCCTGAGTAAGAACCTACAAATTCCGACCTAGAAATTCCCTGCCAAAAAGTCCAAATCACTGTATAAGGGTTAAATATGGAATAGTCTTATATACCACGCCTGAGTTTAGCGGAAAGTCACACCTATAGCAACTCATTGGGTCCGTATCCTCTAAATTAGGGTGCAGTATGTATTCGGAGGGCAGTATGTATGTCACCAAATGAATAAAATACTCAACAAAGTCTACAGCCACCTGTGTTAAATAGTGGAGGGTCAATATTATTTTGGGCACTGGGTTAGATTTCTTTTTGATTTTGATTGAAGGAATCATGAGTGTACGATTGTTGTCCAGTATCCTTGGAAAATTCCTTTTAGTGAAGAAGAACATAACAACCCTAAGCAAATGCTGTGAAGACCAAGATGTACTTCTCAAACAGGCTGGTGTCCTCAGCTCAGTTGACCGGCTCAATTAAAGCCCTGATCTCAACATTATGAATTGTGTTTGCTATGAACTGGATGTAGACCTGCAGGAGAGGCCTTTGTACATGTAAGGAAGCCCCATGAGAAAAAAAAAGAGTCGTTACACCACGATGTGAATAAATCCTTAGACTGAAGGTTTGCAAGAATAGAAAAAAGTAATAAGAAGGCATACAAAATACCAAAAATACCTTCTAGAATAAAAGTCTAATAAATGAATGATTCAATTTTAAAAGTTCCGAAAGTTCTTCCTTGAACTCAATATTAGCCCGGTGTTTTTCCATAGTACATTTGCTCTTTTCTGCCTCGAAGGGAGATGGTTGAGTAAGAGGATGTTCTACTGTCAAAGATTAACAGGTGACATCCCAAGGAAGAGGGAAAAGCAGTTTTGTGCATTGGTCAGACAAGTTATTATGGTAATTTAATGCATGGCTTCACACAGCACTCGATTAAGCTTTGGCAATGCAATTGATCAGAGAAGACATGCATTTTGCCGTGGCAGACATTGGGGGTGAATACAAATGTCCTCTTCCTTTGATCACATTGGACACCTGAAGGTTTGTAAGATAATATATGCATAAACATTGAACGCAGGGCACAAGATGCCTGCAAGCAACTTAGAGGGGGATTTCTTGTTTAAATACTGAAGATGATTGGGAACTTTGTGTATCTGCCGGCATCTTACCCCCGTAGAGAGAAGGGGGTGTTTGATTTTAAAATGTTCCTCACTCAGATGAGCCAAAAATCATTAAATAAGAACTAAACCCATAGTGTACACATAAATAAATGTCACTGAAGCATCTCAGAATTGGAGATGTGACGTGATATAAGATCATAGGAGAGGGTCCTTTTTTTTGGATACACTTTTAAAGATGTTATTAAAATCGATGTTTAGGGTTAGAAACAGATGACTTTCTCTATGGCTGTTTATGATATTGCAGCTTGAATGGGAGAGAGCTGCAATACCAGACACAGCCCATGGGCAAGAATGGCGCGGTTCCTCTATAAAAAGCATAACCTTGTTTTTTAAGCCCATTTTTTAGACTTTTTGCAGGCGGCCACTCAATAGTTCCCTTCACTTAAATATTACAAATCAATATCCAAACAATCTCTTTACAAACACATTCACACTCTCAGCTTTAAATCGCTTCTTAAATGGAAAGTGTAATTTTAGACCAGCACTCCTATCAAAGTTTATATCCTCTTAATATATTGCAGTCATCATATTATACAGCCCTGAGCACTTACAATTGCTCATTTTGCCTTTCTACCCAGCTAATTATTCTCATTTCCATTAGGTCTATGACATCACGTGATGAATAACTGACTAGCGGAATCCCTCTAAGCTCTATGTAAAAACAGGAAATCTATTTCCTATGTATGAGTCATAAGTAGAACTACAATTCTACATCACTGAGAAGGCCCTGGCAGGGGGAAGGAGCGGAGCAGCTGGGTCAGGAGTTGAAAAGGATGTGGAGTTGGGCTCCCAGGGACTTTGCAGTGATATAAAATTGTAGTTCTAATGATGATTCACGCAGGAAAAGGAGATTTCCTGTTTCTACATAGAGCTTAGAAGGATTCAGTTAGTCTGTTTTCAATCACGTGATGTCATAGATCACATATGTCAAACTCTGGCTGCACGCTAAATCTGTCCCGCAGGGTGAGTATATTTGGCCTACGACGCCAGGCGGGTCCCCAGAGTATATTAAGCCTACGACGCCAGGCACGTCCTCCGCCTAGCATTGCATTTTCAACTATATTGGCATCCAAGATGCCAAGACAGTTGAAAGCAATTATTATGGGGAAGGAGCGTCCATTTAGAGAGAGACTGTGGCTTGCTTGTCTCTCTTCCAGCTACAGCTCACATTTTAGCTGGTCACCCACCAGCTTCACCATACTCCTCTCTGCTTAACATCCAACAAACTGACATACCTAGTGAACACAGGCCCTGGTTCTTAGTCAAAGCTAGTCTGACCTACAGTGCTAGGATTTAGCCCAGTCCTGTCTGGCTTTGCTAAAGCCCCTCTAAAGTGACAGTTCTAACATGTTTGTTAGTAAATACTTGTATTTCCCATGAAGTAACAACATTGAAAGAGCTTTTATAGCTGGTTCTCTGATATTTCTCTTAGAAATGTATTAATAAATTACTATTCCCTTGTCAAATGGTGTCTCTATGTCTTCACATAGTATAATAATGTGAGCAATGATTGTACAAGGTAGATTGTGTAATGACCCCTCACCCCATTGGTAACACGTCCTAATTTATTCAGAAACTCAGAAGTATAATAGAGGAATGGCACAAATCAGAGCTATAAGAAATGAGGCTCCAGAATTATCAGAGACAAGTTAGAAAGGTGACCAGTCCTCTTTTCGGGCAATTATTCTGCCTAAATAAAGAAACAAGTGACCGTGATTGTGAATTTTCCTCGCCTTTACAGTAGTTCGCATTTTTTAAAATATTCATATGTTGAGTTTTGCAACGTTTTTTTTAGCAGCCATTTTGGCAGTAAAAAGGTTTCATTCAAAGCATCTGTTTTTGCAACGTTTTTGGTTCCGGGGAATGCCACTAAGCGTTGTTGCACTTTTTCATTACTTTCTATTTGTGAAAAAAATCCAGCAAAAAATGCTGAAAAAATTCACATGCTGCAGATTTCATAATTCGGTTTGGAAATTAAAAACAAGTTTGTGCACGACATTTCTGAAATCTCCTAGCTTTTGCTGGGACGATAAAAAACAGCTTTTAATTTGCAAAAAAAAAAAAAATGCAACAAAAAACGTGTGAACATAGCCTTACCTTTGTTACATCAGACAAATTGAGCCCTTCTACATCTGTAATTCTGTGATTCACGTTTGCTGTGTTCTTGATTTACATCGTGTCTTAGGCAGATTTTACACTTACTGTGTTTTTGCGGCCACAATGCATTTCTATGGGGCCGCAAAAACGGGCCGCAAAAATTCTACTGAAGGCCGTGTGGGCCGTATATACGGCCGTGAAAAAATATCGAGATTGCTCGATATATTTCACGGCTTACTAATCCGGCCCCCATAGAAAATTAATGACTTCCGCAAAACTGGAAGTTACGGTGTTCCGTAACTTCCGGTTTTAGCGGAACACCGTTTTTTTCTTTCCAATACTTTTCTATAGTATTGGAAATGGCAATCTCCAAGTTTTTTGCGGTCCGTAATTGCGGCAGACCTTGAAAATTGCGGCGATACGGCCTGCAAAAAAGGCCCGCAATAACGGGCCGCAAAAATCACGGTAAGTGTAAAGCCAGCCTTATACATTATGCACAGCCCGGTCTGTTACAACATTCTGTTGGTGTCCCATTAGTGCTCAGGTTGACCCTACATCTCGCTGCACCCCCTGCTGCTTCAGTGTCTGTATGTAGCATTACAGGAGATGTGTGTTGTTTGCAATAAGATATTTGTGCCACGATCAAAGGGAAATTTCCGCAGAGATGAAAACTTTGTTGAAATCCGCTGTAGCACTGATCGGCATCAATGTATCAGGAACGTCTTTTGTTTCCCAGAGCGGCGAGCAACACAAACTCCGACAAACCAATAATGCCGCCCGCTCATGTCACGGTTTCTGCATCTGCTAATATGTTTTTAATGGAATAAAAACCCTCGAAGTGTCTGGTGTAATTTTTCTTTTTTAATATTGATGACAATGTGAATGAGGAGTTAAACAATTCACTTAGACAGAAGAACAGAGTCTGAGAGAGAAGTTAATAGGTTGGAAAATATAAAAGACGGACAAGCAAAAAATGAGAAGAGGTGTGCGCTCATCATGCAGACATAAAAGCCTTGAACAATATCAGATGAACTGCAGGTTTTCCGTCTGGAACTGATCATATCTATTATCACATAATAATCCATCCTTAAAGGGTTTTTAGTGACAATAGAAAAACATGGCGGCTTAGTTTCCAAAACAGCACCCTATCTGTCCGCAGGTTGTGTGTGGTATTGCAGCGCTGACCCAGTAAACTTAAATATTAATGACTATAAAAAAGAAAAAAAAGGGCTCGCAAACCTTTAGTATTAAATTAACATACAGGTGCTCAAATACACAATGTGGCTAATATAGAAACATATACATACACAATGCATCAGCACAATACAACTAATGAACACATAAACACCAATATTGCTGTAAACGTTAAAGGGGTATCCACATCTCCAAGATCCTGTCCCAATATGTAGTAAGTGTAATAATAATAATAGTAGCAAATACCTCCAATTAGAAATGTAGTGTAGTTCTTCTGATTCACTGTGTTGCTTACCCCATGTTCAGGGCATTGCAATAGCTTAGGTATCCATAGCTATGACCACTCATATAGTCAGGTAGTTGTTAGTGGTCATAACCATTGATACCTAAGCTACTGCAATGCCCTGCACATGGGGTAAGCGACTGAGCAAATCAAAAGAACTATACTACATTTCTATGTCGCTTACCCCATGTGCAGGGCATTGCAGTAGCTTAGGTATCAATGGTTATGACCACTAACAACTACCTGACTAGATGAGTGGTCATAGCTATGGATACCTAAGCTATTGCAATGCCCTGAACATGGGGTAAGCAACACAGTGAATCAGAAGAACTACACTGCATTTCTGATTGGAGGTATTTTCTAATATTATTATTATTACACCGACTACATATTGGGATAGGATCTTGGAGATGGGAACACCTCTTCAAGGACGTAGGGTACTTAGTGTTTTTTTTGAGTGCATACGCCATCCAGCCACGTCAAGGTGTACCTTAAATAATGGATGGTCCTTAAACACTAATGGCTTATCTCTCCATGTGCCAAACCTGCCTTATCTGAATGGGGAAGGAAAGGAGACCAGGCATAGCTCACAATTAAAACCTTGGGAAAGATGGATGGATAGGGGTGCTGAGCCCTGGAGGGGGCCACAGCCCCCAATAAGTACTATAAACAAGAAAAAATCAGGAAAAAAAAAAATGTGCCTGCCCCCCAGATTGAGCTTGATAACTGTCAGATGGCTATTTCTGCACCCCAATAACAAACTCCCTTGTCCTTTACCCCTAATTTCTAAAGTTAAAGACATGTCCTCCTTACTTTATCCTTATGAGCGGCTGTCCATTATTTTGCAGCATGCCTTTCATCAAGCAGTACTCTAGGTCTCCGATGGTCCCTGTTTGCCAGGAAGCAGAAGAGCCATCCAAGTCTCTTCTTTCTCAAGCTGTTTCCAGTGCATGGGTACTAAAATAATGGTAGTAGATCAATGACAAGAAGTGTCTTCCATGCCAACTCACATAGTGCTTTGAATTAAAATAAATCAAGACGAAAGGAGACAGGACTGAAGCTACGTAGAGGTAATGATATAGCGTTGACTAATGGCAGCCGGGATAACAGTCACCGATAAAAACATGTCTAATACTCTCTCCTCCCTGCTGCTCAATGTCTCAGTGATGACCAACAGCATCATTATACAGATTCAGCAGTAACACAGCGCCACCTAGTGTCTAATTATTGTGAAATAATAGATGACTACTTGGAGTACTATATTTGTTGCAACTGTCCATCATGGATTATTTTCCTTTGCATCAATATTACAGATAAGTTTATATGGTTCATCGTTGCTCTCAGCTGAATCCTCACCCACCCACGGTCACCAATGGGTGCACTATAATCATGCACACACTGTCTGCTGGAACAGGGATCCTGGCCACACTATGTAGTCTCAGGATTACTACTATGACCAAAGCTGCCCAAACTGTGCCACCTTCTCTCTTAAAAGGGGTGTCATAGATATTCTTGTCACTAAGGCTTTTGACCATCATACATCTTATTAAATGGGGTTGTCCTCTATTTTTGCTTAGTTTATAAATGGGCCCATGGTGGTCCTGATAAAAAAAAATTCAAATACTTTCTGGATCCCTACTGCTCCCTTTGGCCTCACTCTGTCTTCCGATTTCTTCTTTATATGGAGGGAATCAAAAGAGTTCTGCCACCAAATTGGAAGAAAAAGCTGACGGACACCTGATGTCGTCCGGCAGAAGAGGAAACCAGGAGACCGGTGGGAAATACCGGCAGAAGGAGCGACAAAGAGGGATTATATTTCTTTTTTTGTTAGGACAACCATAGGTCCATTATTTTGAACCAAGTAAAAATAGTGGATGTTTCCTTTAATACAGTATATTGGAGTATTATTTAGACCAGTTATCTCCAACCCAGCTGTTGCAACACTACAACTCCCAGAATGCCCCAACAGTCATTGACTGATTTGGCTATGGTATAACGCTATTGTTAGATTATTTCATTACAACACTTGAAGCTGTTATGGGATTAGCTATCAATGCTACTGTCGGGGCATGCACACAGGTGCGGTCACTCTACAGTGCGCGATGACTGTATCCGCGCCATGTGTAAGAGTGATTGACTGTTTTGCTGCCCCTGAAGACAATCGCACTATGTGTACAGTGTCATGCGTGTTTTCATGTAATGTGAACAGGGATGTGCGTCTTTTATACCCTATGATGGTAATGTGCAGCGTATAAGAATATAAAGTGTTAATGTACAATGCGAGTAGTGCAGGGTAGGCACAGGGTTAGACTAGGGATAGTAGGAGTACTGCTCACATAGTTAAGTGGCTCAGCAATGTCATAGGCCATGAGATGAGGACAATAGGTTTAGTCTCTAGGAAGAGATATAGTTAATAAGAGAACTAGCCCAGTGGGTGGGACTAGTGCTAGTAAAAAGTGGGCACGTCCTGATAGTAGATCGGATAGAGAAGTACCGTGACAAGGTCAAGTTCAGGTGCAATGGGCTGCTAGGGCCAACAGGTACCAGTTGTTCAAAGCATTGGGAGGCCATACTGGAATCCTGAGTGGACGATCCTGTCACATCCGGAGCCCAAGGTCTGACATAGGGGCTGCCGGGCATATCGTGTCCTCTGGCGTACTGTGGAAGATGGACAAGGACCTGTGTAGACGGAAGGTGGTGGATCCCGGCTGAAGTGGACAGAAAATTCCTAAGGCTGATGGAGTCAGTTGGCTTAGGGATAGTCCAGGACGAATGAGTGGTACAGCTGAAGATGTGGTGTAGTAAGGAAGTAAGACATGTGAAGTGCTGTGCTCTATCCCACGTTACTCCCTGATGAAGTTGAACTGACCAGTAAACGTTTGCTTGCTGTAATGAACTTGGTGTCCCCTGAATTGTATGAGGTGGCTCCGGTGGGCGGAGGCCTGCGGCCTACAAGTGAGTGTGATGCACCCCACACCTGACGGCACACTGGGACACTGTTTTCCTATAAAGTTCCAGAGCGCAACTGGACGGCAGCTCAGTCATGACTACCGCTCTTGTCACCTTTATACGTGCATGACTGAAAGCTCCCGGGAGGAATAAAATTTGTTGTCTCCAAGTAGCTATACTTTCAATAATTACCGTAAATAGCTTTTTCCAAAATGAAAGATTGCCTTTAAGTGCCACAAATAAAAGCACATTTACCTCCTGGACCTCCCTTGGATGTTGGTGGTGCTATAACCGGTGATCACGTGACCGCTGCAGTCAATCACAAGCAGTTATGAAATGGTTGTTCAGTAGTGGATAACTGCTTTAACAATGTAGAAAAGACCACTATGTGAATGAAGTTGTAGTGAGAATGTGTCACCACCACCCCTATAGACAGTGATTGGAGAAGTGGTCGCACATGCTCATTTCTTCTTTCACACAAAAGACTCTATGAGGCAAGATCAGTGAGGGTGCAAGGGGTCAGACCCCAGCTATCATATATTTATCACCTATCCACTGGATAATTAATACATTTTGTTTGAGAACCCCTCTAAGAATCAGTAAAAAAAAAGTAAATCGTCTACCATAGTTGGAGTTGCCTTCCTTTGCATGGGGCAAATATAGAATTTACTGCCCTTAACATCTATCTAAACACCTTTACCAAAGCCTCCATTTCCCCGGGGAACATTTTCCCAATTATCATGTCCACAATTGCTCCCCTGATTAAACCAGAACCCTTACAAGGGGTCTTCTGACCAGAGGGGAGAAAGAGTTCCTTAAAACAGTCCAAAAAGCGATGGCTATTTCTTAGTATTGGTCACCTGAAACAATTCCAATTTTGGGAGCATTTTAGGGAATTTTTATACACGGCAAATTTGTCGAAATTTGTAGAATATAAACTATAAATAGGCGAGATCAAATTTGCACCAAATGAAATAATAAAAGAGTGAAAATCCTAAAACATCATTTTTAAATTATGATATCATGGTTGAAACTAAAAAATCACAAGTCAATGTGTTTTTTTCGGCAGCAACCACACAGAACCAAATTTTTATGTAAATTTTCAAAAATCTAGAAAACAGAATCAAACCTACATAAATCTAAGATGTCAAGTAGGAACATTCATAGTCAACTCATCCCCTGTCATCTATGGGAACGGCGAGTTAAAGCTGAGCACAATTTATTGCAGGCAAATTCCTACAGAAAATAAATAATTGTGCCCGTTCTTAACACTTTACCAAATTGTTTCCGTAGGAGAGGAATATTTCAAGAGACAATTACCCAGAGCAACATGTAATGGCCTTGACAGTAGGGGGTTCCCATTTTGTTGATGCTAATACAGATGCAGCCATGACACATCTTTGATAGCCGGGTAGCGGAGGAATCGCTGCATTATGCTGCCGGTTAAGATGTTCCATTTTCTCACTCTACTGACCATCACATTAATAAACACTTATAGCTGAAGTTTAGAAATCATTGCTAATGGGACACACTTTTATTGACAGTGTAGAAAACAATTTCTGCGTGCATCAGGAATATTTCCGAGCAGCAGGCTCCGTATGGCCAGTAATTGCCGATAGTCCTATTGTCCTTGACTGCTTCATGAATGCAAATTCTGCAGGTCTTTATAAAATACAGTAGATGGGAAAACAACAGAAATCCCTCAGCTGCTGAGATATTGAATGGGCAAAAATGTAGTGAAGAGTATAAATCTTAAAGTAAATAATTTTTTTGAAAATGTTTAAAAATAAAAAATATTAAAAAATAAATAATCACCCTTACCGGTCACCCGCTGCTCCTGTTACAACACTTACCCAGACCGGGCTGCTCTCTTCTTCCTGGTTCAGTCTCAACACATTTCAAAAATCAGGAAATACCTATTCAGCCAATCACTGACCGCAACCATGTCCGGCCTCAGCCAGTGATTGGCTGATCGAGTATTTCCTGGCATCTCTGATGTGTCAAGGTAAAGACTAGCCAGGCTTTGACTCAGTGTCCAAATGGGAGTTGTGGAGGATAGGTCACTTTTATTTTTTAATTCATAGACTCATTGACTTGGGAACTGAATATTGGATCAAACTTGGGCATGTTGCGATTTTTTTCCCGGACCGACGCTGTCCAAGAAAAAGATTGGACATATGCACCGTGCCATAGCATAACATTGGCCCAAGTGCGATCTTATGTTTTGTCGGATCGCACTCGACCGGTAATACCATCATCTGCACGAGTCCTAACAGTTTCTAGTGATCTCGCCATCCTAGGAAGAGGAAAGATGGGAAGAGAATGACATGAGAAGATTGAATGTGAGAGAATAATGTGAGCGCCTGATCAACGGCCAAATACTGGGGCATAAACAAGGATAGGGCTGCAAGCGGGAAGAGATCTATTGTGTCTGTTTCGTGGTGTGTGTTTCCGCTGGAAAAATCTGTGAAGTGAGTCAGATAGGCCTCCCTGGGAAGGGTGTGTTGTGACTGCGACAGAAGCAGAGCGCGTTATATGGAGGGCAACGACTACAATTCCCAGAAATAATGGAGACAGCAGCGAACAACATGTTAAGGCAAGTACCCAAAACACCGCCCATCTGACCTGACTGCCATCATTTAAATATCCTGCCAATTTAGGGTGACAGATTCCCTTTAAGAAGCCTTGATTTGCACCAGTGTCTTGTCAAAGAGCCAAGAACTGTCCTTCCAAAAGTAAATGAAAAATGCTTATACACTCCTCCTTAGTTACAAAACACACAACGTCGCACCAGCCCAGCTAATCAAAAGAAAAGTTGGGGATACTGGAAGATAAGGAGATCCGCAGGCCTCCCGTCCAGCAGTCACGGAATACTGACCTGACCAACGTATCGGAGTCCTGCGTATAGATTCTCCCATTTTTAGTGCTGACATGGTAACACCCAGTTGCCAATTTGTTTATGTTTCCAGAAAGAATAACGCAGAATCTTAATACTGTAAATTAAATCTTTAGCATTTATGTAAATCTTTATAACATGAGAATTGGACTGATCCCACTATAGTACCAGAGGGTCTTCCAATGTGGATCCAATATTATAAAATTACAAAAATCATATAATCTGATCCAAGGTGGAGCGTGGATGTCAGACTGCTCGCACGTTCTACAGACAGTGGAGCTTCTGCTCTTATCTGCCGCATTTCTGTATATTCTACCGGCCTGTGCCTCCCTAATGGTTCTATATTTAATGCATGTACATGTCAAGTGATCTACCCATAATGCCGCGAGAGTCCTTTGATCTGTCCCCTATAGTGGTTGCTTGTCTTTGTACTTTCTTTTTTATTTTCGAGAATAATTCTTCAAAGCTGCCATGTCAACTATCAATCGTATGAAACCTTTATTCCAAGTCTCCGATGAGCTCAGTGCGGACGAGTCAATATCATTCATTACAAAATCTTGTTAGACTTTTTACTTGTCGTATAGTTTAGTAAAATAATATTAAAGCGCTGATGTTCAAAAGCATTTTTCATGGTTTCCAAGATCTATGCTTGCTGTCGTTGAATGAAATTCTTCATCATTCATTTTTAGGTGATACGATGGACACATAGGCGCAAAGGCTCGTTATACTACTGCTGCTACAGAGCTATTTTTTTATGTGCCGTACATGTACCGTATTGTCCGTACATGTACCGTACCGTACGTGTTGGTGGCGCTGTTTTGATTCAAAATTGTTAGCAAATGTAAATTTCACATTCTTAGAGCTCATTCATATGTCAGTTGTCATGTGCAAGAAAAAGGGACAGAGTTTCATCGATGATCTCCATATGACTTTCATCAGAACATTATTCAAGTTTGGACGGAGTTTCATCAGTTTTTCTTTTTCGTAAAAAAGTAAAAAGTTTCTCCATCTTCCCCTATCTAACAGGCTGTGAAAGTCCAATGACATCCAAGTACTGTTTGTTTGTTTTTCACGGACTCATCGACTCTCGATAATCGGATCCACATCAGAGATTTCTCAGCAAACCGCTCGGACACGTGAACCGCCCCACTCACTATTATAGGTACGAGTGCTAGCCGTGAAAACACTGATGGCACTCGTACGCAAAAAAACAAACGTCTGAATGAGCCTTAATAATGTATTTTTTAATAAAGCATTAAATTTTTTACTGTTTGCCTCATTTTTTGTTTGTTTTTAATCTTTGCAGTGCAAAATAAAATATTTGACATTATGGATATCATTTCCATTTTGCTGGAAATTTTCCCATAGCGAGATTGATGGAATTATCGCTTTCGATGTCAGCAAGCGGAGATCTTGATACACAACACATATTATAAAATGATACCCTGAATACCCCTTTAACTGTATTGTATCTTATGGGCTGTCTGCACAGCCTGCTCTATGGACGCCATACTCCCAAAGCTCAGGATTTTCTAGACATTTCCCATATCATGGCTATCTGTGCCATCTAGTTAGGATTAACAGAATTTTTCTTTCCCATTGTGTTCATCTGACCAATACTCATTAATCCTTAATGCAGAACAGTAAAGATTGTGCCAATCACCTATTATCAGCCAAAGCAACATCACCGCGGTCATTGAGGAGTGCGTGGCGGAGGCTTACATGCAGTGATTCCTTCTTCGTTCTGCAGGGAATAAAGCCCATTACAGCTGTGATTGTATTTTTTCAGCCCAGACAATGAATATCTCCATCAGTAGTAGTTATTAGATTATTAGCTAACCTTAGAATTGTCCAGGTGCCGGCACTGCCGGTGATTTACTCACCAATCCTGCCTTAACATTTAAGAATATTGACTCTTCCCGAGATTACTTGCCAGTATTCATATAGATTTCTGGATGATTCTGCAAAACTAAGGAGACGTTATCAAGATTGGCATTTCACACCCCAGTCTTGAGTCCAAACATTGCTGGAGTAAGGGGCGCCAATTTTATTAAGAGGTGCATGCCTCATTTTACATTTAGTACATTTTTAGGCTGTATGTTTGCCAGAAAATGAAATCTATCAACTGATGTTAATTTTAGCTACAGTGTATACCGAAGCATCTGATTTCTCCTACTCCTGCACTGATTAGAAGCACTTCACCTTCATATTAAACAGTGCAGGTTTCTTATAGCAGTGCAGGGGTTATTCTTCTCAGTTGAGAGCTCCTGGAAGCTTTCCTGCATTAAGGCTCAGCTGTTCAGTGGTAGCTACTCTGATCTCCTATATAATCTGGGCCCTGGCTAGCACTCATTGTCAGTGCTAGCAATCACTCCATGGCTGGAAGTTGGTGGTTGTTATTAGAGAAGGTTTTTGGTGGATTATCTGTGACTGTTGCTAGGTTTTGTGTGTATGCCAATTTCCCTTCTTCTCCTACTTTAGTTTTATCGCATCCTCCACTCCCCAGTGCATACCTGTGTTATATGTGTGAGTATATTTGTATGATTGGTGTTTTTCATTACCACTGTTCGTATTACCTTGTTAGTCTGGTTGGTGTACTACAGTATACTATTACTCCTCTCTTCCCTGGGTGGGGGAAGGGTACAGACATAGGGCAGATTCAGGAGCCAAGGCAAGGTACGTGGCCCCGGCATCTTCACCATCAGATGTAACCCGGATAACAGGGCAAGCTAGGGCGCCCCTAGCGTTTGGGACAGAGACGGAACCCCTGGTCCCAGGTCACCAGACAACACTTTATTTTATAGTAAATTTGTTGAATTTGTAGTTAACCATGCCCCTTTTGCTGAGCCTGTGTCCAGTTTTAGAAAAGTGTTGCATATTGTGCAAAAAGTTACAAAAGTTTTCTGCAAATGCTTTTTGTGTAATATTTAGCAACTTTTTGACAAACAACTGGCATAGAGAGATGATAAATTTTCCTCTAGAAGTTTTGTTACTGTTACAACACAACTCCCTGTTTGCCTTGCTAATCACAGACACTGGTGACGTTACAACTTCTAACCTGCAGCTACCATGACATGTTGGGAATTTGTAGTGTCTCCGCGGTTTGTGAGCCCCAGATTGGAGACCAGTTTGTTACTGGAGAAGCCAGAACCAAACATGTCAGCATAAACCGAACCCTTTTACAGCCCACATCCCAACCGTGAATGTCCTTCCGGATGCCGGGGTTAAGTTTCATGATGCAGTATCATGACACAAACACAAGTAACTTTCATGGGATGCAGCTGCTTTCTGGGGTTCAAGAAAACATAAAAAATAAGTTAGATCGGAGTTGAAAATATGGGCAGTTCTTATTTAACCTTATTATTTTTAGCAGCAAACTATGAACAATAATGTCTGTTCACTTGTAACAAGAAGGGGTCAAAATGATGGTGGAGATCTCCTGTGTTCATCTATATTCTACACACAGGCAGCGCTGATCATCCTTCATTCCCTGTGCTTGCAGTAACAGAATAACCTGTGATTTGCCAGGAATGTTGGGAAGCCCTACCAGTAGAGATGAGCAAATCGCTTCACAGGACTCTGCCCTGGTCCAAGTGCCACATCAGTAAACCTTGGCCCCTTGATCCCTGGCCCCTCTTTTGATATGTCAGACTAGCGCGACGTTATGTGTGACGCAGCTACAATGGTGACATGCCGAGCTGGCAAATCCATAGACTCTATAGAGGAACCAGGGATGCCGGTAGGTAGGAGGCAGTTCTCAGGGCTTGGGTCCAGCTGCCAAGGAATATTGATGCGGTCGCTGGACCAAGGTCCTGTTCATCTCTACCTACCGGTCACAATATACATAGAAGATAGTTTCCTTCCTAGAAAAGATAAAATGAGCCCCCATTATGGTGTGGTGTTGAAGTTTGTCATCTAAGACAGAAGGACCTTGAGCTTGTTTTCTCTACCCCCTTTCTATGACCCTTGGACCGACTTCCCAAAGTCCTGCACCACTCAATAGTATAAGTAATGGAATAACCTAAGATGACCCTTCTCTTTTCAAGGACCCCATAGCAGTTGCATGGTCGGCTTCTATGATATGTATACCCAGCATAAATCAGTGCACCCAAGAATTCACCTATTCACAGATCAGTGATCGACTTCTGTATCTTTGTATGCACCTCATGAAAAGCTCCTGTTAAACATCGCCCCGAGGTTTTATGCTCGAAATGAGATCTATTAACTTTATTCACATCAATTCAGTCGAGAGGTCTGGCCTTCACATATCATTTGTATGCTAATTGGTTGAGTATGATAATTTTCACCATCACTCTGCTGACTGATCTTCATATAGTCACTTCTTGCCAGAGTATGTCATATCTAAAGCATATTCCCTTTATTTTAATTATAAAAAAATGGGCCATGTGTTAAACTAACCTTACTCCTAAATATTCATTGAGCCACCATATTTCACCTGACACCATGCTGCAACTATGGAAAGGGGAAGAAGACGGGTCCTGTGTCCTGTGGGAGCAGAAAGTAATAATTTGCATGTCTTTACCCATTTTTCCAAGATGAAGATTTAAGGCGTTCTTCAGGCTTAGCCTCTGTTGACTTCATGTTGATGGCTTCTGTTTCATATATACGGCAGGAAAGCTGCTAATATATACATAACAGAAAGCCTCCAGTAGGGTCCTATTGTAAAGAAAAGCATATACGGTAGATTAGTATAGGTTTTTAATGGATACACTTTTATAGAATAGCGCAGTGCATCACACTATTTCATATTTTTTTGCAAAATAGTGACATACAATATACCACACTAATCGGGTTAATGGAGCTTTATACATAAACTCAGTTTTTGTGGTGTCTGAGCAGAGACCATATACAGTTGCGAGAAAAGGTGTTTGCCCCCTTCCTGATTTCCTATTCTTTTCAATGTTTGTCACACTTAAATGTTTCAGATCACCAAACAAATTTAAAAATTACACAAATATAACAGAAGTAAACACAAAATTCAGTTTTTAAATGAAGCTCTTTAATATTAAGTGAAAAAGAAATCCAAACCTACAAGGCCCTGTGTGAAAAAGTAATTATCCCCCCATAAAACATAAATTAACTGAGGTTTATTACAACTTTGGGAAGCTGAGTTCAAATTCCCTAGCCACACTCCGGCCTGATTACTGCCAAATCAAGAAATCACTTAAATAGAACCTGCTTGAAATAGACAAAAAGATAAACATTGTGCCGCGATCCAAAGAAATTCTTGAACAAATTAAAAACAAAGTAATTGAGATCTATCAGTCTGGAAAAGGTTATACAGCTATTTCTGAAGCTTTGGGACTCCAGCGAACAACAGTAAGGGCCATTATGCACTAATGTCAAAAACATAGAACAGTTGTTAACTTTCCCAGGAGTGGCTAGCCAAACAAAATTACCCCAAGAGCGCATCGTAGTCTCATCCAAAAGGTCACAAAAGACCCCACAACAACATCCAAAGAACTGCAGGCATCACTTGCCTCAGTTTAGGTCAGTGTTCATGACTCTATCATAAGAAAGAGACTGGGAAAACAATTACCTACATGGCAGAGTTCCAAGAGGAAAACCACTGCTGAGCAATAAGAGCATAAAGGCTCATCTCAGTTTTGCCAGAAAACATCTTGATGATCCCCAAGACTTTTGGGAGAATACTCTGTGGACTGATGAGACAAAAGTTGAACTTTTTGGAATGTGTATGTCCCATTATATCGGGCGTAGACGTAACACAGCATTTCAGAAAAGCAACATCATACCAACAGTAAAATATGGTGGTGGTACTGTGATGGTCTGGGGCTGTTTTGCTGCTTCAGGACCTGGAAGATTTGCTGTTGTAAATGGAACTATGAATTCTGCTGCCTACCAAAAAATTCTTAAGGAAAATGTCTTGCCATTGTTTGTGACCTCATGCTGAAGCGCACATGGGTTAGCAGGACAGTGATCCAAAAGACACAAGCAAGTCCACCTCTGAATGACTTAAGAAAAATAAAATTAAGACTTTGGAGTGGCCTAATCAATGTCCTGATCTTAATCCTATTGAGATGCTGTGGCATGACCTTAATAAGGCAGTTCATGTTCGGAAACACTCCAATGTGGCTGAATTACAACAATTCTGCAAAGATGAGTGGCTAAAATTCCTCCAGAGCATTGAAAAAGACTCATTGCCAGTTAGGGGGGCCCAAGCAGTTATTAGGTTTAGGGGGCAATCACTTTTTCATACAGGGCCCTGTAGGTTTGAATTATTTTTCCCTTAATAATAAAGACCTCCATTTAAAAACTGCATTCTGTGTTTACTTGTGTTATCTTTGCCTAATTTTTACATTTGTTTGGTGATCTGTAACATTTAAGTGTGACAAACATGCAAAAGAATAGCAAATCAAGAAGAGGACAAACACTTTTTCACACAACTATATGTGAACGCTGTCTTAGATAAATTTCTGCATTCTCCCAAAAACAGTGTCTGTCACTCCTGTCCACAGGGACTCTGATCTGCTTGCAATAAAGGGTGCTTTAGTTCCTTTTTGCTACATTGCACATGATACCTAATTAGAATGTGTGTGTTTGGCAACTTAGAAAAATATTTAGACTTGAGAGTCCTCAGTGGTTGATACCTTTTAATGGCTAACTGAAAAGATGGTAACAAATTGCAAGCTTTCGAGACTACTCAGGTCTCTTCATCAGGCAACTTAGGCAGATGCAAGAGCACAGTTGGCACTTCAAAGGCTTGGGATAGCCAAAAGTCACTTTTCCTACCTTCTAAGATGGAAAATATGTCTTGGGGCCTTCTCCTTGCAATAGACAGCACTCTTGCACACGTTTTTTAGGATGCCAAAAAGAAAAAAAGACATCTATCATTTATATTTTGTTATTGGCCAATTGAGCCTCAGAGTTAATAACTGCAATATTCCTCAAGGACATTACTAATGGGAGTATCTTGCCTAGATGATCAGTATTTTTCTCCAAGTGTAAGAACCTCCTGAAACATTTATGTACCTATGTATGAATGATATTAGTTTTTACTTTTCTAAGTTTTGAACCTTCAATTTACTTCACCTTTAAAAGTTACACATTCTAAAGAAGCTACAGTACAATGCGTTGCTGCCTGAACTGGCTCCTAACGGGAAACGTCTCTCGAATGCTACAGTTTAGTGATCAGAGAAGCTCATTAATTGTAGTCATGAATGTCCATTCTCTTAGTCTCTTGGGTATTAAAGTCTTCAGTACAAACAGGTAATAAACAGGAGCACTCGCCCCTTGTGGTCTCTAAGTTCACATCCTCAATATGATTGGTAAAGGATGGCCTTTGTTACTCAGTTTTCTAAAAAAAAAAAAAATATGTAAAAAATGTTGATTTACAGTATTTTACAGAAGGAAGAAGAAAATGGATATAAGCCTGTATTACTCATTTGTGGAAGTAACTTATGGATTTCTTCTGGTGAGATATTGAATAAAAGACGTATTCTGGTCTACATAGGTTATTTCCTGACTATGGATAGGTGACAGCTGTTAGATGGGTGTTGGTTCCACTGATTGCTAAAACCCCTGGTAATAGTGTGGAGAAGGAGTTCAATAATGCTGCTGGTTGCTCTTGCGCCCTGGAGTTCTATTCAAAATTTACCATTCTATTGGAGAAAATCGAATGAAATTCTGCATTCTCCCATCTTTGTTTCTTCAATGCCATAAGTGTAGAGAAGCGGGGCATGTGTGTTTCCTTAAAGGAGAGCCAAAGGAGACTGTCAAGACACTCAAGTCCCCCTCTCTGGCAATCTGTAGATGTCCCAGTGGTGGGACTCACCCTGGTCTTACCAATTAGCATGTGAACAAGTGATCATTTTTGTAGACCGGAATATTATTGTAGATACCCTTTAAAGGGAACGTGACACTGATTTGAGCTGCCTGAACAACTATAGGGAGAGACCTGACTAGTCCGGCTCGGTCGCTGGCAAACTTCTCTCTACTCTGGACCAGTTGATTGACAGGTCTCTCCTATGAATTTACAGAGGTAGAGACACCTTAGTCAACCAGAGTTGTGGCTGGGGACCATGCTGGACTAGTCAAGTTTCTCCCTATAGACTCTGTCTCCAAACTATGGCAAAATGTGCCTGGCTGCCATCGGGAAGCCATACTCTGAATCATACTGCCCATTGCACTGGCAGCGTGAATCTAGTGACAGATTCCCTTTGAAGCCTAGAGTATAAGAAAGAACGTTGGAAACTTCCACTCTCAGAAGTTTTGATCTGTAATATATTGTAGGGATCGCTGAAAGTGACCAGCATTTTCTTTGTATTCCAGATAGTGTTCCGGAAAATTAGTGACGTGAAAAGAGAAGAAGAAGAGTGGATGAAAAGTAAGAATGAAGCCCCTCTGATCCTTCCACCGGATCATCCGGTTAGGCGATTGTTTCAAAGATTCCGTCAGCAGAAGGAGGCTCGTCTGGCAGCAGAACGAGGAGTGAAAGACCCAAATGATCGGGATCTAGAGAAAGGCAATATACTGGTGGAACATTCTGCTCGAAACACAATAAAAGCCAGCCTTGTCACAGTTACCGAAAGCCCGGCTACTCCAGTATCTTTCCAAGCAGCGTCAACCTCTGGTGTGTCAGACAGAGCTAAGCTCCATGCACCAATATCTGAAACCACTGGAGTTAAAGTAGCTGGGGAGTTGGTGAAAAGGAAAGGGTGGGCAAGGTTTAGAGATGCGTGTGGGAAAGGAGAGGACTGGAACAAAGTATCTAAAGCAGAATCTATGGAAATATTACCTGACAGAACTAAACCGTCAGGCGAGGCCACGTTAAAGAAGACAGATTCCTGTGACAGCGGTATAACAAAAAGTGATCTACGATTAGATAGTGTTGGGGAAACCAAGAGCCCCCAGGATCGAAGTCCTGTGCAGGCCGAAGTTAAACATACTTTTTATCCAATTCCAGAGCAGACCCTACAAGCTACAGTTTTAGAGGTGAAGCATGAGTTAAAGGAAGATATAAAAGTTCTGAATACAAAAATCACAAATATCGAAAAACAGCTTGCCGAAATACTAAGAATATTAGCTTCAAGAAGGTGCTCCCAATCACAGGAGGTCTTTGAAATATCTCGGCCCCAGTCTCCAGAATCAGAAAGAGATATATTTGGATCCAGCTAGAACGACCTGAGGACAATAATAGTATTACTGTAAAAATGCCGAGCCCCCCATGTTTCAAGCACTGCCTACGACATGGTTTTCTACTCTACAATGGGTATAAGGATCTCCATCCATCATGTCGTTGGGCAAACATGGACTGGACTGTGTCTCCAAGGTGGGCTCCGTCAACCATCTAAAATTTATGACCTGGTTTTCATTGATTCTTTCTGTATCCAAAAAGGTTAAGGATGAACTTACCGGATACTAGTTTTGCGTGAATTTTACACATATCATTGGAAGAGTTGAGACAGATAATGGTGGTTGTATTTCTTCAACCATTGAAAGAAAATTATGGATTACTAACTTTACAACCGAACGGGGAGAGAGGGGCTGACGCACCTTTATATCAGAATATTGGGAAGTTGTTTTAAGATATTTCTTCCCAAAAAAGCATGCCTTATGTAACTGATTTTCAGCCTTGTCCAGTTGGAAGGACGGACAAGTCGGCTTGTATGACTGTATGAAACATCTTGCATTGCTGCGGCCTTTTATAAAAAGCTTGCAAGTCCACCCGCTGAATGTCACAATATATAGACAACACTGTACTTTCCTAGGTTCTGTCCTGAGACTTTCGTTTTACAAAGCTGTAAAAAACCCAGGAAATTACAGTTTATATGGATAATGTATATTTTTCTACATTTCCTTCTGCTGTAGAAAGGAAAGATTGAAAAGCTATGAAAGAAACTATAAGCGTTTTTGATTATGCAGTGCAATACCTCCTTGCACCAACAGATGTCGCTGTTTTTCTTTTTTGAATGTTATTTAAAACCCGGTATTAAAAATAAGACGTGCAGCAATAGTATACAGCGCCACCTGAGAATTGAGTAGGTACTGCAACAAAAGTATATTGCGACATGACGAGTCTTCCAATGTCCTACGATTGTCTGGTTATTTGATTTTATTGATTTTGGTGACCTGAATGAATAGATTTATGAGTGAGCAAGAAAATAACTTTGGGATGGGTGACATTTTTCAAATATTCTTAAAGGGACATTCTGAACTCTACATTGTTTTATGCTGGGTGTAGGGGGTGAAGGGATGAGCATTACTAAGAAATTGAAAGAGTTTCCCTGCATCAAACTTCGCCCACTTAAATCCTTTTTTTTAGGGGCTACACAGTTTGTAGTTTTGACTGAAATGTTCCTATAAAGGGAGTTTGTCAGGACAAAATGACTGTTCAAACCAAGCACAGGGGATCGGTGCACCCTTGGTGTGGCCAAACATCTCAGTGCACCTACTTACTTTCCATATATTTCTTTACCCTTTTCTGGCCCCTATAAAGCCAGAGATGTCAATTTTGGAAGAAGGGGGTGGAGATAGATTCAAGGCAAGTAGATGGGAAGGTGCCCTGAATCGCGTGGCCACAACAAAAGTGCACCGAGCCCCTGTGCTTGGTTTGGACAGTCATTTTGTGCTGATAAGACTCCTTTTAACATCTCGATTTCAGCCATCTACAAGTCGTAGTGTACTTTCATCTTTTGATTTCGATTCTAAAGCTTTTATATGTGCAATATATTGTGACATTCAGGCTATATTTTTATGAATCATCTTCATTAACTTTTCTGGAGAAAAAAAAAGAAGCTTATATTTTGATATCTTATGTTCCTAATTTAACGCAGGCAACTAGGCCTCATTTATCAGTGCTGCCTAAAAGAACAAATTGGTCCTGTTGCCTCTAGCAACAGAACTTAGCTTTTATTTTTAACAACTGGTCTCGTTGCCTCTAACAACCAATCAGAACTAAGCTTTCATTTTTAAACTGGATTGTGATTGGTTGCAATGGGGAACAAGAGTGTTTTTTTTTCCTGTGGGCAGTTTTGATGTATCGGCCTACCTTATGTTTAGTACATATCCAGATCTGTCTATATTTGTCATATAGAGTATATAGTAGAGATATATCAACCACAATATATTGTCTGTCATGTAATACAGAGCCCCACTGGTTGGTGATGATAAGCTACCATAAAATATATATAGCAGGGTCCTCAACCCTGAGGAAGTCCGGCCGGGGTGAAACTACAAATCCCAGCATGTTGCTATCAGGGCATGCTGAGAGTTGTAGTTTCACCCTGGTCAGCGAGTCCTAGGTGGGGGCAACCGCTCTAGAGAATTTTCTATCAGGGATATAAAATGTGTTTTGCACAGATTAAAGCAGCCAGTGCTGTAAAGTATTAATCATTACACGAAGCGTTTGACCTGACAACACAGGGTGACAAATCGGAAGAAGGCGACGGAGAGTTCTCCTTTATATAAATTATTTCCACTGTCCGATACAGCTGCAGGGACGTGAAGGATGACACGACAAATGTGGAGCCTTATTGTGTTTGGCAAGTGGTTTTCTTTTACTGGGGAGAGAAGCTTTACCCGTTGGCTTTCAATCAATGGAATTACTTTTCTTTGACATCTGCTCCTTCGCTCTCCAGAAGGCCATTTTGTGTTTCCTCAGAATAACGATTTCTATTAGCTGATGGCGCAGTCCATGATACTGCATCTGAGACGACTTCCTCCTGGAGAGATTTCCATTCTGGGTTTCTCTCTCTCTCGTAATTACACCTGTAGATTAATGGCGCTCCAGGTACGGTTTACGGATAGGCGACTCACCCGGTTTAATGGTGCATAGATTATTCTATGTATATTCTTTTATTTATAGAATGGTCATAATTTAAGAATATACCAAAGATCACAAAATTAATTTATTCTTTTTAATTTGGCCTCTAAAATAGGCATATCCCAGAGGTTTTTATTTTTCATTATTTTCCTTCTTTCTTTCTTGCCATTTTTCATTTATTTCATTCTTTTCTTTCTTGTTTTCCTTTTTTTCTTTTTATCTTTCTTTCATGCCACTTCTTTCCTTTTTTCTTCCTTGTCTTTTTTCCTTCCTTTTCTTGTCCTCCTTTTTTTCCTTCTAGCCTTCTTTCTTGGCCTTTCATAATTTATTTAATTTTTGTCTTTTGTCCTTAATTTTTTTTATCTCTTTTCTCTCTTTTGCTTCTTCTTTCTTTTTCTTTCATACTTTCTCTTCTTTTGCTTTTTTTTCTTTTCCTCCTTTGCTTCCCTCTATCCTACCTTCTGTTTTTGTATCTTTTTTCTTCTTTTTTCCTTCTTTCTTACTTTTCCTCCCTCCTTCCTTTCTTTTTTCCTCTTTATTTCTTATTTTCATTTCTCTCTCTCTCTTTATTTCTTCTCTTTTCATCCCTCCTTTCCTTCCTCTCTTTCTCATATGTACCATTGCAAAAAAGTAAGAGAACCCTCTGAAAATATCTATACTTTTGCATTGATTACTAATAAGAAGTGGTCTGATTGTTATTAATAAGTGAATGTTTGATTTTAATAACCTGTGGATCCCCCTTTAGTATCAATGACCCCAAATGATTCCTGTAGCTGCAAATAAAATTTCCCACAACATTCCTGCAAATTTGCACAATATTGAAGAGCAGTTTTGGACCATTCCTCCTTCAAATGTGTTTGAGTTCATCAGTTTTTCTAGGATGCATGGAAAGCTCTTTTCAGGTCATAGCACAGCATCCCAATAGAGTAAAAGACCCTTCACCTTCTGGAAAATTTCATGAAGTAAAGAAGACCAAAATATTACATCTTTTGAAAAAAAAGAAAAACATTGGATTTACTAATAAAAGTTGTGGCCCTTGAAAGGGAGCCTGAAGTCTCTTCACTGTCTACCTATTTTGACAGCAGTGTGAGACTTCCTGCCCCTGGAGAAGATTTGGAGTGTGCAGCATGAAAACAAAGAGAAGATCTGTGCTGTTATCTTACGTTAGACTGGATAAAAGAAGAGATGTAAGATGAATTACTGTAAATTATGGATGCTAGGAGGAAGAGGCTTGAAGCTGTTATAACAAGGTAAATCCTACCACAGTCTTCTCCTCAATGTGTGACTGTCTTTGTGAACATAATTAGAGACTCAGACTAACCTCTTACAAGCAGCTTTATCCTCCGCTTGTAGATTAAGCCTTTACTAGAAGCTCTTCTTGCAGATTACCCTTTCGAAGCTGCTGTATCCTCTCCTTTTATCTGTGCTGCATAATTTGCAGGAACATCTTATTACACATGGCTAATAAATAATAATATTCTGTATGTAGTAAAATTCAGGCTCCTGGTTGGAGGTGAAGGACATTTTTCGCCTGATTTGCTGCACATTATGACGCATTGATGAAATAATTATTATCCATACTTGTAATTCTCTTTTGGAGAAATTGGGAGAAAAGTAGGTGAATTCCATTGTATTCTATTGGCAAGCAAGTCATCAAAATGGTGAAACAGGCCAGATCCTTCCACAAGGATGATGGTATCTCCCAAAGAAGATAATCCTTTGGGAAACTGAAAAAGAAAAAACCCGTATCTCTAATACTGAGATCTGATTTAGTAATGACATATATTTTAGAAAAGTCTCATAATTTCAATCACTGTCTCCATATATGTTTTTCTAATAACCGATAAACGTTCTTTCAGGGCAAGATTCTGACTTGGCCATTCCAAAACACAAATCTTCTTCTTTTTCAACCATTCTTTATTTAATTTTCTTGTGTGCTTGGTTTTAGTTCCATCACCCAACATCCTTCATCATCCTATGAAGGATCAAGTTCGAATCGAATTTCCTAAATTTCCCGGTTTCACGCAAATGCGAACACTTTGATATTCGATTTGCAGTTCATACAAAAAAACTTGCCCAGCAACGTTTACCACACTGTTGAAGCATCAGAGAGTGGGATAATGTATTTTTGGTAGCATGGGTCTCCCCATAATGGCCTGCAGCTATGATGTCTAGCGGATTATCACACCTTCTTTAGTGGTGGTCAATACCTGGGACATCACAGATCAGCGGTTCCCAGTGGAGCATAGTTTGTACGGGAGAGTTGTTTTCCATCTCCAGAGTCACTGGGTATGTTTCTCTCTCTTTTTTAAAGTGTAAGCTCTTATGGTCAGCAAGGTCCTCTCTTTCTTTCCTATAGAGTATAAGCTATTAAGGTCAGTGATGTTCTCTCTTCTGTAGAGTATAAGCTCTTATAGTCAACGGGGACCTCTCTCTCTCTCTCTCTTGAGTATAAGCTCTTATGGTCAGCAATGTTCTCTATCTCTTCTGTAGAGTGTAAGCTCTTATGGTCAGTGGGGTCCTCTCTCTCTTTCCTGTAGTGTATAAGCTCTTATGGTCAGTGAGGTTCTCTCTCTCTCTCTTGAGTATAAGCTCTTATGGTCAGCAATGT